>BLKR01014860.1:0-182500 GCA_011170035.1 Teleogryllus occipitalis
TACATTTCCGCCTGAGATATGGCATAATATTCTGGGGAAGCTCATCCTTTAGTGCCTAGACATTTAGATTGCGAAAGAAAATTATCCGAATAATGAAAAAATCCCATCCATGTGATACGTGCAAGCCTCTTTTCATTGAGCTTGGAATCTTAGCTTTGCCTTGCCTATTTATTTATGAGTCTGTATTATTTGTCAAAACTGACTTACTCAACGGTGGGAACTTATTTTCATGTAATACTGATATTTATAGTTACAACACTCGACGTAGAAATCATGTTAATCAAGTGTCAGTATCAACAGCTCACTACAAGAAATCCACATACAATATATGTACGTTACTATACAACGCATTGCCAGATGAAATTAAACAATTAAAATTGGTACACAAATTTAAGTTAAAAGTAAAATCTTTTCTGCTGCAAAACTGTTTCTATACAGTTAGAGACTATACTGATAGTCAAAAAGAAAATAATGTTTACTTTAATGAAACCAAGATATAGTATAATGAATTAGTCTACATTTGCTTTGTATAATTTTAAAAAAAGACCCAATATGCCTGTAACAAATAATGTAATTCAGCTTCCGGGTCAATGACCCCCATCTCGATCGAGTTTTTGTCCAGTTTCCCTGATCCATTGAGCAAATGCTGAGATGGCCCCTTGATTTGCTTCTGGACGTAAATGTAGCTTCACTATGCGCACGTTTTGTTGAAATTTCCTTTTGCTTGTAATGGTAGTAGAGCTTAAAGTGAGTTTCTATTTTGTTAACAATACAGAAAAATCAAATCTGTTTGTTCCTTTACCGTTAAAAATAAGTTTTCTATAATTTGGCAACGAAAATATCTAGTTTTTGAAATGTTAATCTCTCCTTTTTTTATTTTTATTATTATTATTATTATTATTACTATTATTTTTCATCTTTCAACTATTAATAGTTAAATTGTGGGGAAGGGATTTTGAAACTCAAGAAAGCGTGCGCAGATGATTTTCTCCCCCATACGTCACATACAGTTTTTGACAGTTTTTGACTAAACACATAAATAAACTCAATGAGACTATGCATGGTGGAAAGAGATGCATGGGCTCTCGCGCATCCAACTTCAGCCATTGAGCTTCAACAACACCGGTTTTCGTCATAATATTAGCAAGAATTTTAAATGCCAAAATTATCACAGATGCAAGTCATTGAAAGAGAAACAGGTAAGCACTTCTTTCTTTTTTTCAAATATTTCATCTTTTATTTCAGTTACTCCTTCAACCTGTTATTTTTTATTGGTCACCCTTGAAAATTGTCACTTTATGCCAGTTTCCCATGGTATATCAGAAATGATCAAATTTTAAAAGAACTATCTATAGAACCTCTGAAAACTTGGATTCTAAAACTTTCTTCTAATTTCTACTTTTCTCTTTCATCTTGCCCAGCCACTCCTTTGTACACCCTAGGTAAATCAGCCAATCTTTTTCCACGAATAAAATCAAGATATTCTAAAGACCTACTACATCCTCCTTAATTAGCTGTAAAGCAGGTTCCAACATTTCTAAATTAAATATTTATGTTTCTAATTCAAATATTGTATGTATTTTTCTGAAGGACCCTTCCTGGGTATCCTTAGTTGTTATTGTTTATATTGTAAATATTAGACTTCTACCATTGTTCATGCATGATGAAATGTAATTACACAAAATTGTATACTATGTATCATAAAAACCCTTGAAATGCATAATAATGTCGAACAAGGAAATAAAAACTAGTAAAAAAAACAAAAAAACGCCACTTTCAAATTGTTTCTCAACACTTCTTGTTCTCCATCTAACATTGCAGTCAATGTCTGGTCGCAATTTTCAAACGAAGTGCCTCACGTGCGTCACGCTTTTCAACTGAGTTGTGATCACGTGATTCGTGACGCAAATTGGCGCTGCGCAGAGCAAGCAGGCGTCGGAGGAGCCCACATATCTCTTTCTGCCAGAGGAATATCGGTGAAACCATGGTGGAAATTATTCCACCATGGGTGGGCTTGTTTCCACCATGGGTGAAACGATGTAATTGTGAACATGCGAACGGAAGTCATAGCCTGGGATGTGACTCAATTTCTTTAATTGAAGTGGTATCACCTATTTTCATATTTCTACTTTTTCAGTTCAATTTTTTAAAATGTAACACTTTCTAGAATCAAATTTATTTACACTAAATTTCATTGAAAATTTGAATTTTGAAATTGCCTGTACTCGTGGATAGCTGCGATCATTTACTAATTAACACACGCTCATTACTTGGCAAAAATGATTAAACTGTCAGAAATGTTGAGGAGACCGTTTATAAATAAAGATACGCGTGATCCAAGTTATTGAAGACAGTGACAATGATTAATTGTCTATGCTTGTCTAATTGTCAATAAGTAGTAAACCTATAACTTTGTAATTTGATTTATATTATAAACATAAATTATTAATGTACCTAAAACTGAGTAATTTGATTTATATTAAAAACAATACATAAATCTAAAAAGAAAAGGGGTTTGATCATTTTATTTTGATAATATAAATACTGTTCACATAAAGACGAACATTTGTCAGCAAAGAGTTGTAAATCAGACTTTTGTCTGCGAGACTTAAATAATTTAAATATAAATTATTGTAACGTGGGTAACTGTGCCTAGGACGCGGCATCTCCTGGCAGCTAAATAGTGACTGACTCCGGCAGCGGAAGCCTATGCTGTCACATCTGTAGATGTTTCAGACTAGAGAAAAAGTTGTCTTTTCCCTCACCTGAGTATTAATTCTTGTGTACACAGAAATAAGTATATACAATTCAGACTCTGTGAAAACTCTGTCTTTTGTAAATAATAATTGTGTGGAAACTGAAAATTGATTTAATGTAGCACTCAACTGCAAACATCCTCCGAAACATGATTTCCAGAATTAGAGACCTGGTACTGTGCGAGAAAACACATTCCAATATTGCTGAGCATTGAGATAAAAATTCACAGAAAATAAAATATATCCTTTAATTTCATCATGAAAGCTCATTTCGGTATTTTCCTTCAATTTAATTTTACATTGATTTCATCTTCTTTTCTGTCTTCCTATGCTATAGAGAGGGGGCACCCAAAAGAACTAAATATGCAAACTTGTAAAAATAGACCATCATAAAAGTACTATTTTGTAGAATAATGCCTAAGAACATAATCTGAATCCAACCTTTCCCCCTTGATTTCCTCACTGTCACCCATTTATCCTTCATCTGCACTTGAACTGTCCCTCATCATTTCCCCATTTGTGATCTACCCGTCCTCCACAGAATGTCATCTTTAGAATTTACTGGTACTATAAAAAAGTCATGTCCCCCATGAGACACACAAACCTGATATAAAAGGCCTAGGCACTTCCATGTTATTCACGATTGTAATGTGAATTGCAATCATAATTTGTATGTCATAATCTGTAAATTTTATGTTTCCTCTGAAATCTTTTTGATGTAGGATGGGGTGTAATTCTCTATCCACCAGTATCACACTTTCAAGTTTTTGTGACGATGGTTTCTTATAAACTACCAAAAACTATCGTCTTTCCTTGGCATACGATGTATACGTAAGGATTAGAAAGATAAAGAAATGATGATTTGTAAATAAATTCCAAAATCAAAATATTACTGGGTGTTACAACAATGTATACAAATGTACATTAAATACTAAAATAAACGCAAGAACTGTTACATTAATTTTCAAAGTATATTTAAAGTCAAAGTGATTTAAAAGTGGGAAAATGGTTTTAATTTTTTTAACTGCAGTCCAGCTGTCGAAAAAATCTGAAAAAATTTCACAACAATTTGTGTTTTAAGAGGAACGTTTGGTATTTTCTTCGAGTCTGTTCCACTGTTATGGATAAATTTGTAAGTGTGAAGAAAAGGCCAAAATTTAAATTGAAGGCTTGTAATAAGAAAGTATGTAAGTGCCATTTTCATACTTTGAGTAAAATGAGTTTATACATACATTAAATCTATTGGTACGTACAACTCCTGCCTTTATAATCACTCCATAACATTATCAAGAAATGTGTCTGGACTTTAGTTTTGTTATGTTATGTATAGGGGCTTGATTCATTCATCATTATTTGGGTAAAAATATAAATTTAACAGATATCCAGGCACTTGCATCCTTTTTCTATATTTCAAGTCTTAAATTTTAAATTATATCATGAAATTACAAAAGTGATAATTTATTTTCTCTAATAGTTTATTGTAATAAATGTTTTCACTCCTGAGGTGCCAGATGGCTGACACCCCCAGGAGTGAAGCACTTAGGTTTGGGGTGTCAGATGACTGACTTGGGCCTGGCGGGGGTTTACTTATGCCCACAAGTAAACACCAGTAATGCCTTCCTGTAATGGGAATACCCGATTTGGGTCAAGGGTCAGGAAGTCCTGCTCTCTCCTCCCCGTGGTGGCCCCTGGGTGCTCTCTAAGGTGAGAACTTGGAGAGCAGCTAATGAGAGCAGGGTGAGGGAGTCTCCGGCACCTGAAAATGGAACCATTGGGATAAGGGAAGGAAACCCTGACAGAAAACGAACCTGCTGCCTTACAGGGAGAAGAGGCATCTCCAAAGGCTAGGGGAGAAAACCCTGAACAAAATCATGCAGACCCAGAGGCGGAAAGGGGACATCCCCACTGGGCAGAGTGACATAGGGCCAATCACCCTCTCACTCTCATAGCAAATTCAGAGAAACGTAAATAGCCTCAGACAAGAAAAACAACATAGACAACCGCGCAAGGAATTGGACATGAATATTGGCATATGGAATATACATCAATAACAGAGAAGGAAGTGGAAATAGTAGATGAGATGGAAAAGTACAATTTAAAGATTTTGGGTATTAGTGAAGTTGAAAAGAAGGGAGCAGGAGAGGTGGAATTACATAAAAGGTATGTAATGAGATATAGCAGAGTGGATATTAAAACCAGGGCAGTTGGGGAGTAGGCATTATCGTGAACCCGGAAATTAATAAGAGTGATAAATTGGGAACCGGTAAGTGCAAGAATTATGAGAGTGGACCTACAATTAAAGGAAAGAGTGGCATTGGTGTGTATATAAGCACCACCTGAAGATAAAGATACAATAGAAAAGGAAATATTCTATTCCGAACTTCAGAGAATAATAGAACAAACACAAGGGACGAGTGACCATGTGGTGATAATGGGAGACTGGAAAGCCGGAATAGGATTGGATACGCAGAAAGGAAAGGGTAGTATAGGGAAATATGGAGTGGAGAAAACAAGGAATGATAATGGGGAGCAGATGTTAGAATGTTATATAGATAATCAATTGCTAATAGGAAATACGTGGTTTCCACACAAAAAAATACACAAATACACCTTTGAAACAAGAAGAAACCAGATGATAGTTAAAAGTATGATTGATTACTTTATATATACAGAGCCATTTCAATATGCAGTAATGGATATTAGGGTGTATAGAAGTGCCGAATTAAGCACGGAACATAAATTGGTGGTGATGAAAACCCTTATTAAAAATCCACCTAGAGAATGTTTTAAGAAATATTTTAAAATTAAAAGTGAAGTATTGAAAATGGAGGAAAATAAGAAAAGATATGAACAAGCAGCTGAAGAAAGACTGAAAACGAAACGGAGAGGTTAGGGAAGGAATCGAGGAAGAATGGAAGAAACTGAAGGAAACAATGCTAGAAGCAGCAATAAAGGTATGTGGTAGGAAGAGAATAAATATGCATTTTAAAAGAACTAGATGATGGAATGAGGTGGTCAAGGAATGGGTAAAGAAGAAAAAGAAAGTGTACGCCACATATATGGTTTCAAGGATGCAAGAAGAATGGGAAAAATACATAGAAAGTATTTCTACTTATTTCACTTCTAGAGCAAAACTAAAAATGAAGAAGGCAAAGGTGGAGACATGGGAAATGTTTGCAACAGAATTGGAGGAAAAGTACCATAAGAACAAGAAAGACTTTTGGCAGGACTAAGAGGGAAACATGAAAATGGTAAGAAGCATAAGGGATCCAAATAACAACTTAAAGATAGAACAGATAGAAGTACTAGAAACCTGGAGGAAGTATTATGAAAACATCTTTAATGATAACAGGACAACCACTGGTGACTGGAGGGAGTTGAGTGAGAGTCAAGAACTCCATGAGCCACTGGGAAATGGGAAAGAGGGGGGAAGGCGAATCGAACCTGGAGAGTGAGAGACACCAGAGAGAGGAGCAGAGGTTGAGGAGGATTCCATAATGGAAAGAGATGTAGAAGAGGCAATAAGAATAATTCAAGTTGGGAAGTCAGCTGGTCCACACAGAATAACACCAGAAATGATAAAATGTATTGGGAAAATGGGAATGACATAGATAACAGCATTGTGTCAACAGATATGTAGAGAAGAAAGAATACTGTGAGAATAGGAAGAAAATATAATAGTACCTCTATATAAAAAGGGGAGCCCTGTCAACTGTGAAAATTACAGTGTGATTTGTTTGTCATCCTGCATAAGTAAATTGTACTCCAGGATATTGGGAGTAAAATTGAGGATGGAGGTAGATGATGATTTGAAAGAGGAAGAAAGGGCCTTTTGACCATACAGACAAACACAAGTCCATATTTACACTCTA
The DNA here is from genome assembly GCA_011170035.1 of Teleogryllus occipitalis. Taxonomy (NCBI): domain Eukaryota; kingdom Metazoa; phylum Arthropoda; class Insecta; order Orthoptera; family Gryllidae; genus Teleogryllus; species Teleogryllus occipitalis. Next base: position 6,629 of record BLKR01014860.1, read on the forward strand.
AGCAGCATAATTGAAAAAACACTGAGTATGGGGAAAACAATATGCACTTTCATAGATTTAAAGTCAGCATTTGATATAGTACCCATGAAAGAACTATGGGATGCACTGGAGAAAGCAAAGGTTTAAAGCAAAATGATGAGGGCAACTAAAAGCATTTTTAAAAATATGTATGGTACTGTAGGGCTGGATGGACAACTTAGTGGAAAATTTAGCATGGGCAAAGGAGTTAAACAGGGAGATTCATTCAATCCTCTATTATTTATAATCTTTACGGATCAGGTTATCAAACAAACCAAAAGGCATACTATAAGATGTAAAATTGGAAATCGGAAAATGAGACCAGTATGGATACAAGCGTTGGTGTATGCAAACGACATTTTATTGCTCACCAAAAACCCAAGAGAGCTGCAAGATATGATAATTCAATGGGGGTATGCACAGGAGGATAGGGGTGTAATGATAAACAGCAATAAGAGCAAGGAAATGTACATAGGCAAAGAAGGAAGAAATGAACATCAAGTGGAGAAAGGAAGACATGGAGCAAGCGCAAGCGCAAGCCCAAGCCCAAGCCCAAGCCCAAGCCAACGCCAACGCCAAAGCCAAAGCCAAAGCCAAAGCCAAAGCCGTGGCCCAAGCCAAGCCACGGCCACGGCGAAAGCAAAAGCGAAAGCAAAACCAAAAAGATGAAAAAAAAAAAAGATGAAAAAGAAAAAAGATGAAAAAGAAAAAAGATGAAAAAGAAAAAAGAAAAAAAAGAAAAAAGGAAGAAAAGAAAAAAGAAAAAAGGAAGAAAAGAAAAAAGAAATAAAGAGAAAAAGCCAAAGCCGTGGCCTAAGCCAAGCCGTGGCCGTGGCCAAAAGAGAAAAAAAGAGAAAAAGGGGAAAAGGGGGAAAAAGAGGGGGGAAATAAGGGGAAAAAGAGGGGAAAAAGAGGGGAAAAAGAGGCGGGAAAGAGGGGGAGAGAGGGGGAAAAGAGTGGGAAAAGAGTGGAAAAGGAGGGGGGAAAGGGGAAAAATAGGGGTGGAAAGGTGGAAAGGGGGAAAAGGGGGTGGAAAGGGGGGAAAGAGGGGAAAAGGAGGGGGAAAGAGGGAAGAGGGAAGAAAGAGGGGGAAAGAGAGGGTGGGAAAAGGGGGAAAAGAGGGGGAGGGAAAAGAGGGGGAAGAGGGGAAAAGAGGGGGAAGAGGGGGAAAGAGGGGGGAGAGGGGGGAAAGACGGGGAAAGAGGGTGGAAAAGGGTGAAAAGAGGGGGGGAAAGACCGGGAAAGAGGGGGAAAGGGGGGGAAAGTGGGGAGAAAGAGGGGGAAAAGAGGGGAAAAAGAGAAAAGAAGAAAAGAAAAGAAGAAAAAAGAAAGAAGAAAGAAAAAAGAAAGAAGAAAAAAGAAAAAGAAAAAATAAGAAAAAATGAATAAATGAAAAAAGAAAAAATGAAAAAAGAAGAAACTTAACTAATAAAAATTTAATGGTTCACCATATCAAATGCTTTTACTAAGTCTAAGAAAACCAATAAGCAAAGAAAATTTTCATCTGCTGCACTGCAAATTGAATGTTATATACATTAATGGAACTTGTGTACTTTTATTTTCCTGAACACCAAATTGAAATTTATGCATAATTAGTGTATGGCGATAAAGTTTTATATTCTATTTTGCAGCACTTTTTTTGTAGATCTAACAAAGTTTCATATCAGTGATCCGGCCCCATAATTAGTCATCTTTTGAGTATCTCTTGACTTAAACACTGGTATTATTTCATTTTTTTTTCAAATGATATGGAAAATGCCTCAGCAATAGTTTTATTTACAATATATTAATGCTTCAATTATATAATAAGAGATTCTTTTTATAAAATTTTTTGGAATTTTTTCTCTCCCAGATGATTTATTTACTTTCACATGGTTTATTATCTGTAAAAGTTCCTTCCTATTAGTTGGAGACAGACAAATGGAGTCACATTTCAAGTGTTTGCTTTCAAATACGTTTAGTTCTCCAAATTTTAATTCCTATTTCTGTATACAAATTATTAAAATGAATTGCAATTACTAGATCATCTTCTAGGACTACATTATCATTTTCTCTTCAAATTTTATTATGTTATTATTTTTAATTTTACTTTTCTTCATTTTTTTGTTTACTAAATTACTAAATTAGATTATTTTATTAACTAAATGATTACTAAATTTAAGATTTTTTTTTTACATAATTGTGATTTATTTTTTACTAGATGATATGTTGGCATTGGTGATGTTTCAGCTAATATTTTGTAGCCATCTTGAGACCTCTGTTTTAAAGAAAAAAATATATTTTTCAATAATGGATTCTTACTGCAGTCAAAACATAAGTTTCACTTCACAGCAGTAAATAATATTGAGAATTACTTGAATCAACTACAAATCAAACATCATAATTTAATAAGGTTTGTATCATATGTATTACATTTTTATATAAAAGTTGACTGCAGCTTACCTTGTTTTTAATCAAGTTGACATGTAAATTAATAACTAGACTAAAATATTTGCATTATTGACAATAGAATATACAATAACATAAGAACACCATGAGAGTGCCCATTTCTAGCTGCGTCTCCAATTCTCACACAGACTACTAACAGAAAGGAGTTGTATGTAATCAAAGTAGGTCATCAGAGTATTGTACACTACTGTTATCAGGTTTTTGTATTGTATACTATCAGTGTTATTGTTTTCCTTTGTCTCTTTTTTTGTTTATTCGTTTTTTGTTTTTATTTGTTTATTGTGGTTTTTTGTTGTCTTTTCGGTTATGAGTCATTCCAGGGGAAAATAAGTAAATAACTATACAATTTATTTTACTAATTATGAATCATCACTTGCATTGAATTTGAAACAAAAGAATTGCATGAATTAGAATTGATTTAGAATTTAATAAAAAATGACCACTCAAGCATCCCAAATTCCAAATATTTGTTTTTTTATCTAAACAATTTTATTTTGAATGTGATGCTGTGAAAACTAAGATAATTAAAGCTAATACTACAATAATCCTTTCCATATATTTCTTCTATGCTAATATGCTATGTTTCTATTTATATTTCTTTTAACTATGTATGGCACATATTTGTCTTAAACACAATGCTGTGATTGTACTGAGAATAAACCAGGTGAACTTGATTCGTTTAATTGCAGTGCCTGTAAAGGTAAATTGTATCCATTGTGTTCTGGCCTTTCAGCTTCTGAATTGCTAGTGTTTACCCTTAAGAAAATCCACATTAAACTTTGTTATTGTTGTGACAATGTGAAGCTGTGTCTGATCATTGATCATGTGATCGTGTGCTTTTGTTTCTTTCTTTCCAATTTAAACATAAAAATTGAGTTTTTGAAAGATTCCAATGAGATGCTCCAAGGTGAAGTGTGAGAGTTAAAGGAAAGGAATAAAAATTATGTTAATCTGATGTAGATCTGATGTAGATCTAATCAATCTTTTATCTCATCACAATAAGATGATGTGTTTGGTGAGTTTTTGGATTGTCAGAGACATACGTGAAACTTAATTCTGTTCAATGTTGATGAGGGAAATGTCTCTTCACAACAACAGAATACTGATGATAAACAAACAGTTAAAGTGAACTTATCAGTCATCACAGGCATTGATGTAGGTAAATTTTCCATTATGGCGCTTGGTTTCGAGGACAATAAAAGTAAACTTGTGAACAATAAAGCAAAACTTAGACCTTTCAAAGTAATTCATGAGAGTTGTAGTGTGGATTTAAATTTACTGAAATTTCAGAAAAATAATAGTTTTTCTTAACAAAACAAAACAATAGTTTTATTAGGGGAATGTGAAAATTTCTGATCAAATGTTGTAATGTAATATTGTAATGTTAGTAATTGAGCAATTTATTCCCTCAATTAAAGTCTGATGAAGTCAATGGTAAAAAAAGTGGAAAAATTGAAGTATAGAAATGGTATTTGTTATTTGGTTGGTCCAACTTCAGAGGATTGTTCCACCAATTCTGCTTCTGAAAGGGGAAACTTGGAGACAGATAATCCTCAAAATTGTTACTTTTATACAACGGGAGAGGGCTTTGTACCAAACTATCCATCTTGAACCAAACTTCAACAACATTTGATCATCTAGATGTGTTAATCTTGATTAAGTCATGGTAACTTTAGGATATTACTGATGTTGAACTTGGTCCTCATTCTCTCTTCATATATAGATGTGCTAGAAATCCAGTTACGAGAATGTGTAAATGTGGTGGTGGAGTTCTCATTGCTATAAATTGCAAGTATAATAGCTCTGTTATAACAGCTAAACTCTCAACTAGAAAAAAATGTTTTTGTATTTTTGAAATTTAATTCATTATTATACATTATTAGTACTCTTTACTTTCCTCCAAAACCATCAATTGAAAGTTGTATACTGAAACACTTGAAAATGTCTTTGAAAAATATCCTTCAGCTACATTCTTGACTGGTGATTTTAATCTTCCTTGTACCGAGTGGTCTAATAAAGATGGACATACCAACTGTGTTTATCCTGAGTGCTCCAATTATGTCAAACAAGTTGGAGCTTTATAGCAAAATACTTTTAATTAATTTGTTTATCTATTAATGATATTGTCATAGTGTTCATAAAATATTGGATTTGATATTTGTTGATGATCAAGTGTTGAAAATGGATAACACACACGCATGAAATTAAATTTTTGTTCTGCGGTACAGGGTTGAAAACATCTCTAAACCTAATTTTTGTGTGCTGAATTCAGATCTGCTTGCCATTTTTATCTATCATGTACAAATTTCATGCCACACAGAAAATAAATATTTAAGTTTTAATAATTTATCGTTCCTGAGCATATTTTGAAATGAGTAAAACGTAAAATATGTTAAAATATTAATTGCACTGATACAATAGTTTTAAATGAAGAGTGAAATTTCAAACTCACTGCAGAAAAACTATTTTCTCCTCTTTGTTGAAAACGAATGCTGAGTTTACTGACGTTTATGGTCAAGGTGATTTTTGTCTCTTATTAAACACCAACAGTAGTCTGCCATCATGGAAACATCCCATCGACCCAGGTACCTCATTTTCATCAGTTTCATATTCTGATGAAATCTCTCTCCTTGTTCTTCACTTACTGCCCCTGAGGTTTTCGGGAAGTATTCAAGATGGGAATGGACAAATTGTAATTTCAAGCTCCTGTTACATCTGAATGCCTTAAATTTCTCAAGCATTATTTTAACAATTATCAGATTGTACATCTTTCACATTCTAGAAAATTGTTGATTACATCCTTGAATAACTTCCATGCTTGAAGTTATATGTCAGTCATTGTGCTTTTAAAACCGACATCTTTTATTAGTTGGCAAATCTGCGGGCCATTGAAAATGCCTTCTGTCACTTTGCTTGCTGAAAACAATGGAAACTTTTGAACAAGATATTGAAAAGGAACCAGTTTTTTCCAAAGCTTTTACAAATTGCTTCATTATTCCTAGTTTGATGTGCAAGGGAGGTAGCAACAATGTTTGCGAGTCAATAACAGGACAATTAATTATATTTTTTGTTCTTGGCACTAAGGTTCTTTTTGGCCAATCTGCAACTTCCCAATGTCTTTCTCTGGCTCTGGAGTCCCATTCCCATAAGAAACACGAAAATTACGTGTACCCTATCTGTTGTCCCAATAAAATTCCGCACACCTTCAGATCACAGCATGCATACCACTGGTGTTCATTATATTTAATTTTTTTAATTATATAATACAAATTTTGATAATTTTCCTTGAGGGCTGTAGAATGAGCTATTGGAATTGAAGCAAGTTCATTTCTGTGGTGCAGAAGATCTCCTTTTATACCTGTTTTATTAGAGTCAATGAAAAGCGCCAATCTTCTGGTTTATATGTTTTTCCTGGATGGCCAATCAAGCTGAGAATGTCCGAACACAAGTTCCTCTTCCTTCACAAAATATTGTTTGAGTTCCTCTTCCCTATGTCTATACCAGTAAAAAGTCGTTCTTCTGTCTAAAAGGTTGTTTTCTTTCAATCTGGAACCTAAAGGTTCACTTTTCTGTTTTGAAAGACCCAAGTCACTTACCAAATCGTTTAATTTAGATTCTGTCAATAGATGTGGAGTGTGATCTTCTAGCATTGAGAAGTTGTCCGGATCAAGTTCTCTTGCACTCGAAGTATAAGAAGAACTGGAGTACTCTCTGATAATGTTGTAAGTGGTATAGGAATTGGAACATCTGGTCCATGTGGCACAGGTCTTTTTGCTGATGGCAAATTAGGATATGGATATAAATGTGGCAGCCTTATTCTTCTACTCAGAAAACCAGTACCAGATACTTTACTCAGAAAAAAAATCATCAGAATGATTTTGTCGTTCTCGCCAAACCATAGACACCATAGGCCAAGGACAGCATTTGTATCATTGGGGAAATGCTTATTTTCTGTTTCTTATTCACATAGCATCCACATATATAACAAAAACAATTTGGATTGTTCACACAGCCTCTTACGATGTACCACTCAATCTAGCCATTTTTTTTCTCAAATATCCCAACCACATTATACACGTTTAAAACAACCACTGTGACACGGAGTGGCGGTTCGTGCTTAGGTTGCAAGGTTGCACAACCCCCAGAAAATGAAAAAGATCTCATAATATCTTAGGAATATACATTTTCCTTTTAAAACATTCATTATTCAAGATGTTGCAGCAATATCGATGTATATGAAATCATTTTGAAACCTAAGAGCGTCCAAGTGGCGCTCTCTCCAGTGTCTGGAGCCTTGCCAGGAATTGAACCACGCTCTTGGCTGTATTAATGGGTTTGTTGATTTACTCTTTGGCCCTTCGATTTAACATGTGGAACATACGGCCTTTCGGTTGGGCAATCAACCAGGTAGCGCTGTCACGCTGCGCGGTGACGGAGACGGAGGGAATCTCAAGGGATTACCCATATTCTGTCTTCGTCTAACTTACTGCAATTTATTTTTATGATTTTCGCTTGTTATTGAAAGAACACAAGTTCAGTCAATTATTGGTGATATTCAATGCTTTGTGCATAATATTTGGAGAATTTGTTTTCATTTTATATTAGGTTTCTTGATTTAAAACATACATTTCATGAGTTCTTTGTGTAAAGGTGACCGTTCTGGATACAAGTCCCTGTGTGGCTGCAGCTGGCCAGCGGTTTGCGAACGTTCTCGTAAATACGAATGCGTGTCGAAGATCTTTCATTATTGCCAAATATACAAGGTAGTGAAGTTTTCGAAATAAAATAATTTTATTTGTGTGAAAGGTGTCGAAGCAATAGTGCTTGTTGCGATGTACTGGAGTCGAATTTAAGTGCCCAGTGGAAATCAAGGCCAGAACCACCTGCACGGGAGGTGTATATGCCTTACGCGAACCCGACGCAATAAATTATGTAAGTAGTGTTTCAATATAGATTTTTATTTCACTTAGTTTTAATTGATTTGAATTGCATACATTTTTACCTATATTTCGTATTTTGAATTTTGGAAATTACATTTCCGTCATTAGATGGAGGTGCAACCTCCAGTCTGTTAGGGCACCAGCCGCCACTGCTGACACGTGACAACGACACGGCCCTTCAAGCACAACCTAGCGCGTACTGAGAGGGCCAAGGCAGCGCGCGCCGCGCTGCTTGGAAAGTTTATTTATAAACAATAGATGGCAAGAAACAAGAGGCCACTTATGTTGGAGATCGTGGTCATCTATAACATACGTCCGGAAGCGGTAGCTCAGTGCATCAACTGTTGTCACTGCAGCACCTCTGACCGGGAGGTCCTAGGTTCGAGTCCTGACGGCGGCAGGATTTTTGAGGAGAATTCTAGCGGCCGGCTGCTCTGATCGGTAGTTTTCCGTGGTTTCTCCGATCAACACCAGGCAAGTGTCGGAGCAAACGGGCCACGGACCTCACTCAATCTGTCCTTCCTCTTCCTTGTCCTATCCTCTCCCCTTATACACACACACGCAAGCAAGCAAGCAAGCAAGCAAGCAAGCAAGCAAGCAAGCAAGCAAGCAAGCAAGCAAGCAAGCAAGCAAGCAAGCAAGCAAGCGCAAGCACGCACACGCGCACACGCGCACACGCGCACACGCGCACACACGCACACACACACACACACTAACATACACTACACTATCCCATATTCCGGGAGACCGGTCGGGAACTTAGAGCTTGTCCCGGCTGGGGCGGTGCTCCGCTGGTGGGAGAGTCCTGGTTAGGGGGAAACCCCACTAGCCGACGGTAGGTCGGCACCGTATCTCGCCATCCAGCGGGGGAAGTTCACCGCCATTTCTGGAGAAAAATATAGACTACACTAACGGGACTAATGACCAAAGCAGTTGACGCGCCGGGAAACACGAAAAAATCTATCAAACAATCAATATAACATACGTAGTAGTTTTCAAGATCAGTCGGACAAAGAGTTCGATCTCTCACGAGCGTATCTCTACTTGAATTATTTCAATGCAGCATACATCAAAAATATTTATTTAATATACGTATTATTCAAAACCTGTGCGTGATACACCAAAACAAAAATCATTTTTGATTTAGGACACTCGATTTGATATATGAAACATAAAATGGTTTGTGCCGCAAAATCTTCGCAGGCCAGTGTAATCCATTGGTACATTGTGAAGTGCATCACTCAGCATTGATCATTACTTTAGTTATAAACAGGGGCGGCTCGTCCTAAGGGAACATAGGAGCCGGGCACCACCGATATTTAATAAATACACAAAAATGTTTATTTATCTTTACAGTAATCTCTTTGTGATAATTGCAGAACTTTATTGGAATTGTTTATTCGTGAAGATCGACAATTCGTCCCCAGAACTCATTCAGTCCCAATAACAAGAATTGGGAGGTCGTAGTTACTTGCCGCACTCAAATATAGCGTTAGTAGTGCTCACGGGGCCCAACCTGCGTGGGCCCCAAAGCTCCTCCACTCCCTTTACAAGGTCAGCGCCCTTTCGTACTGGGCGCGACCACTGCTTGCTAATTTTAGCAGTCCTAGGGGCCCGCACCAGCGGGCCCTTCTCAGAGAACGGCAGTCTGGCCGTGCCGTTTCCAAAGTGCACGTGAAAGTTCTGCGCGCTGTAAGATGAACACGGTGGATTCATTACGCCTTTTCCCGTTTTCTTCACTGAGACTTGAAGAAAAAAAAAGATATTAAACGGCTAGGAGCACATCAGCCGAGTGACTTTTCATTTACACAAATTGATGGAAAGAAGAAAAGAACTCTCAGTTTTCCAAAAGATAAGTTGTGGCATTAGCATCATTTTTACAAAAAATGTTTTTTTCTGTTGACATAACACTATTTGATTCAATGTCTTAATAAAAAATGCTACTTCCGACTTTGAGGAAACTTTATAGATTTAAAAGTTTAATTAATTAATAATTAATATTAATTACATGAATGATTAAATGACAATTATTTAATTAAATAAGTTATTGATTCTGAGATGATATTCGTGCTTTTGCACCTGGCCCCACCAGGAAAAAATGTCACGATCCGCCACTGGTTATAAATGACAGTCTCATCCACTAATTTTTATGAAATGAGATGTGTGGTGGCTAAAGGTGTGTGCCAACTTAGCGCCTTGGTCGGAAGAGTTACAAGTTCAAGTGTTCTTTTATCATTGCCGACAAGGTGGCCGAGTGTGTGCCAACTCAGTGCCTCAGTTGGGTCAGGGGTTTGAGTCCTGCCATGGACATGTTTGTCCCTTTTATTTCAGATTTGTGTATTGCAAAAGGCCTTGTGAGCCTACTGACCACAGACCAAGGAGCCTGCAAGTGTGTGTCAAGTCCAAAGGTTAATATGCCTCCATAAGGAATACGGTGAGTATCCAGCGCGGATATGCAAAAATCAGGATTCCCTGAATCTGGAAAGTGCCCCCAAAAGAGGGGGCAAAAACCATCTATTTTTTATCAATAAAAATGTTCAATGAAAAATGTATGAGATCAAAAATAGACATGTTCATAGGAAAGTTTATACAATCTCAACATACCCAGTATAGTATTCTCCGCAATTGAAATCAATGTTAAAAGAGAAATCATGAGCTCATTTTAGATATGAACAGTCCTAAGATGATAATAATAATTTAGTTAAACTAAAATGATTAATTAACTAAAATGATTTAGTTAACTAAAACTATTTAGTTAACTAAAACTATTTAGTTAACTAAAACTATTTAGTTAACTAAAACTATTTAGTTAACTAAAATAATAGTAATAATTTAGTTGCTTCCAATTTGCAAAGAAATTGTGAAGCAAAACAAACTGAGGACTATCTTAAATATTTGAAGGGTGTTGAAGCCTTTACATATTATAATGCAAGATACTTTTGGAAATATGAAAATGCCAAGCAAAATATCTTTGAGTTGCCAAATTCCGTATTTTTTTAAAAACAAAACTTCTGAATTTCTTTAACAAATTGTAGACCTTTTTGCAAAGATTTTTCAATCCATCTATACAGCTGATGAATTGCCTACTGGAAATGTAATTATCGATTAGGGATCAATTGATATTGCCCGTACGAAATAACTGAATGCCATTCATAAATTGAAAGTTTATACTGTTCCAAATGTTGTACTGGATACCATTCCTGATCCTGAAGGGATTTGTTTAGTGTTGTTGATAAATTGTAAAGTGAATAATTACTCCAATTCTTTAATGTCTTTTTCTAAAATCATTACAAGAGCGAGTCCTATCGGCAATATAGAAAACATGTTTTGTAATTCTGATGTATAAATAGAATAATCACTCAGATATTATGAATTATAGACCTGTTTCTAAGTTTTGTATAACTGATTGTAGGTTGATTGAATTAATTAAATCTAAAATTAGCTGATCAAATAAAACCTTTTTTTTTTTTATTGAAGAGTGACATGGATTTAGGAGAAATAGATCTACTCTTACTAATTTAATGAGAATCCACTATCATTACTTGAAAATTTTGAAATATGTAAACAGGTTGATGTCATACCGATTTCTCCTGAACTTTCAATAATATTACCCATAGAATTTTACTTTGTGCTTTGAAAGAAATAGGTATCAACTGCACTCTTTTATCCACAATCATTAGTCTAATAGATTGCAGAATGTAGAATATTAATATTTGTTTTCAAGAAATGTTATTTTTTATGTGTTACTCAAGGTTCATATTCAGCAACATTAGGCCTATTTACACATTTTGTCAATAATATCAAAAATGTTTTCCTGTCTTGTCTCTTTTTATTCTTCGGGGATGAACACTTATGAAACTATTAACAATTTAAATGACATGTAAACCTTCAAACTGATCTTGATACGTTATCATAATGGCGTCTTGGTAAGTTATCACAACGGCATTGAGACTGATTATTGGTAAACACAAAAAAATGTCTTAAGCAACAAAAAATCATTTGATTATAAAGTGGGAAATGATGCGCTGGAAGAACCATTGAATTTGGGAATGATACTTGGAATACATACACCCACCCATGCACTTATTCCCTTACCCATACCCGTGCCCTTGATGGCACACACACACACGTCCACATGTGCCCATGCACATATGCGCACACAAGTTGAAAATTGATAAAACTGATAACATGAGTGGTTAAGTAGTCTATGTAAAGAAACAGGAATTCAAATATTCTATGGACAATTTCTATGAGAGAACATTGTTATGCACTATTGTGGAAAATATGTACAATGGTTGTTTTAGTGAAAGTGCAATGGTTTTGTTCTGTTTCAATTTAAAAAGTATGTTACACATCTCATGCTTTAAAAAAAATTAGTTGATGTAAACTATACTTATAATAACAGTAAATATAATTATTTTCAATTCCTTTGTATTTGGGTGATTGCCTGTAATAAATGAAAATAAACTACTTATTTATTATTTCTATTGATCACCGAATAGTAACAGTGATGTCTTTTTTGATAAAGTGGATTAAGTTCTATATTATGTGAGCAATAAGTCTAAAATAAAACTTGTTGGAGACTGTAATATTGATGCATTGAAAGAAACTTCAAATAAAACATCTTTTGATACTCTGTTATCTTATTGCATGAAATCTATGGTAGAAATGTCAACACACAGAAATAATTTTGTTTCAATTGTGACTAATATTAGTGATGAATACCCTCAGAATCCAACAATACCTGATAATGCTACAAGCATTTTTAAAGTCATAAATTATTCAGATTCATGCAACTTAATTTATTCAACTTAATTCATTCAACTTCATCTATGATAAATTTTCACGAGTGTGTGTAGTGTGTGTATGTGTGTGTGTGTGTGTGTGTGTGTGTGTGTGTGTGTGTGTGTGTGTGTGTGTGTGTGTGTGTGTGTATGTATGTGTGTATACACACACACATGCACGCACACAGAGGGAGAGAGAGGGAGAGAGAGGGAGAGAGAGGGGAGAGAGAGAGGGAGAGAGGGGGAGAGGTGGAGAGAGGGGGAGAGAGGGAGAGAGAGGTGGAGAGAGAGGGGGAGAGGGGGAGAGGGGGGAGAGAGGGGGAGAGAGGGGGAGAGAGAGAGGGAGAGAGGGTGGAGAGAGAGGGGAGAGAAAGGGAGAGAGAGGGGGGAGAGAAAGGGAGAAAGAGGGAGAGAGAGAGTCCGAGACAGATGGAGATAGAGAGACAGAGACAGAGACAGAGATAGAGAGATAGAGAGGGAGAGAGAGAGAGAGAGAGAGAGAGAGAGAGAGAGAGAGAGAGAGAGAGAGAGAGAGAGAGAGAGAGAGAGAGAGAGAGAGAGACAGACAGACAGACAGACAGAGACAGAGATACACACAGAGACAGAGGGACAGAGAGAGAGGGACAGAGAGAGACAGAGAGAGACAGAGAGAGAGACAGAGAGAGAGAGAGACAGAGAGAGAGAGACAGAGAGAGAGACAGAGAGAGACAGAGAGAGAGAGACAGAGAGAGAGAGAGACAGAGAGAGAGACAGAGAGAGAGATATTTAGTTATTTAACATCAGAAATATTAAAAAACTGTGAGTGACATGCTATGGGGGGAAGTGAATACTGTGCATGTTTTCAAAATTCTGAGATCCCTACTCTTAGCCATATACTACTTGAATTTTGAATACAGCAAATAATGAGCGTTTTTTGCAAGGATTGTTAACAAAAGTATTTACGCCGATGTATTAAAATCTATTTTCAAGGATAAAATGCAATAAATTTGGGCTCTTGTCCCTCATCATGTCCTTCATTAAGGAATAATACTTCCTGCTGCGACAACATGGAGAACGATAATTTGAATAACTGACTTCCAGAAGACGTTCCCAGATTTCCCTCTGACTTCCAGAAGACGTTCCCAGATTATGAGGTTACATTTATGTCCAGAAGCAAAACAAGGAGCCCTCGCAGCATTTACTGAAAGAAAGGTGAAAAACCTGATTGAGATGGGGGTGATTGACCCAAAGACTGTGGTACAATACTTGTTACAGGTTGTTTAGAATTATACAGTCCAAATGGTAAATAATACATAAAACATCATTGTTAAAATTGTTGTTACTTTCCTTGTGATGTTCAGTATGGTCTCTAATTGTATATAAACAGTTATGCTGCTGGAAAGATTTCACTTGGGTTTTAAACTTTTCTATCGAATTTATTAATCATTTAATGTCGCCTGGCTAAGTATTGTAAAATAATGTACATGTAGTGTATGTGAATTTTTTGTAATGAGCTGTTGATTCTGTTACCTGATGAATATGATTTCTACGTTGAATCTTATAGTTGTAGACAGCAAAGTTTTCTGAAAATATATTCCCACCCTTAAGCTAGTAATTTTTCACAAAAATCACTGATTCATAAATCAACAGACAAGATAATGGTAAAATTCCTAGATTAATAGAGAGAGGCTTACAAGAATCACATGGGTGAGATTTGGTAATTATTCGTACAATTCGTTTTTATAATCTAAATGTCTGTGAGCTATAAGATGTATTTCCCCAGAATAGCATGCCATCTCTCAGGTAGGAATGAACATTCACGAAATATACACTACGAGCAGTATGAAGGCTGACTGAATTTGAAAGAATTCTGAACTTCTAGTACAATGAATCTAATATTGTGTTCAATTCATTTAAATGGACATTCCATTTGAGGTTTCACTGAATTGAGAGACTTACAAATTTTGTTACCGTAACATCAGTCAATGACTCACTGTTCATACCGCCATATGAAAGACCCTTAATCGATTCCCTTCCCTCACAAAATCCTACAAGATAGAAATTTGGAATATGGAAAATGTTAAGTTGATTATGAGGTAATCAATTTTCTATACCGCAAAAAAAAATTATTTGATTTAAATCGTTCTGTGGAGCAGTCTCAGTTTCAGTTTCCTGTGAAAGTAAATGTTTTCCAAGAATCCACGGAAGTTTCTTTTTCTGCATTTGAATGTAGTTGCTACACATTTACTCCATTTTTATGCCGAGTGTGCGGTTAAAAAATTGTAACATATCTCAGCAGGAACACGTTTGTTAATGGATATAGAGAATTGCCTATGCCAACTTCCGCCGGATGTTAGTATGATCATCGATTTATTTGAAAAAATGATCCACGGTGAATTCTGCATTTTCATGATTTAAGAACGTCAAATTAAAGGCAAACTTTCTGCTATTTATTTTTGAATTTTGCTGAAATGTATTAATTTCCTAGTCGTGCACTCGTACCTTAATGATCTTGGCTCCTGACTAGTCATTTTAAAATATAAAAATAAAGAAATGAGTAACTTTCATATAAATTTGTGTGAAATCACGACAAAAAATACACGAAAGAGATTCTCCCGAAAATTAAAAGTTCTGTTTCAAGTACAAGGTGCACCATCACACTTATTGTTCAGGGAATACAGCAGCATACTACCAAAAATCCACATAGAATATATGTAATTATTTTATAACTTATTGCCAAATAACAAATAACATTTAAATTAATTCTTTTTAACATTTATATAAATTAAACACTAAATTCAGTTCATTATGTTACGTATTCAGAATTCTTTCAAATTCTGTCAGTCGTCATGCAGCTCTTTGCGTGTATTTTGCAAATGTACATTCCCACCTGAGATATGCCATAATATTCTGGGGAAGCTCATCCTGTATTACCCAAACCTTTGGATTGTAGAAGAAAATTATTCAAAAAAATGCTATCCACAAGCCTTTTTTCATTGAGCTTGGAATCTTACCATTGCTTTGCCTATTTATTTATGTATCCGTCATATTTGTCAAAACTGGCTTACTTAATGGTGGGAACATATTTTCATGCAATACAGATATTTCTAATTATAACACGCGTTGTAGAAATCATTTTCATCAAGTGTCAGTATCATCAGTTCACTACAAGAAATCCATTTACAACGCATTGCCAGTTGACATTTAACAAATAAAGTCTGTACACAAATTTAAGTTAGAAGTACAATCTTTTCTGCTGCATAACTGTTTCTATACAATTCGAGACTATACTGACCAGAAAAAAGAAAAATAATGCTTATTTTAACAAAAGAATGATTATTGTATAATTTAAAGAAACACTTAATACGCCTGTAACAAGTAATGTACTTCAGTTTCCGGGTCAATGACCCCCACTACAATCAAGTTTTTGTCCAGTTTCCCTGATCCATTGAGCAAATGTTGAGATGGCCCCTTGTTTTGCTTCTGGACATAAATGTAGCTTCACTATGTCCACATTTTGTGGAGGCCTCCTTTTGTTTGTAGTGGTAGTGGTAGAGCTGAGGGAGAGTTTCTATGTTGTTAGCAATGCACAAAAATCAAATCTACAGTTTATTTACTGTTACAAATAGTTTTTCTTCTCGGGAACAAAAGTACTACTAGGGAACGAAAATGTCCAGTTTTTTAAATGTTACTAATTGTGTGCATTTTAAAATTATTATTATTATTATTATTATTATTATTATTATTATTATTATTATTATTATTATTATTATTATTATTATTATTATTATTATTATTATTATTATTATTATTATTATTATTATTATTATTATTATTATTATTATTATTATTATTATTATTATTATTATTATTATTATTATTATTATTATTATTATTATTATTATTATTATTATTATTATTATTATTATTATTATTATTATTATTATTATTATTATTATTATTATTATTATTATTATTATTATTATTATTATTATTATTATTATTATTATTATTATTATTATTATTATTATTATTATTATTATTATTATTATTATTATTATTATTATTATTATTATTATTATTATTATTATTATTATTATTATTATTATTATTATTATTATTATTATTATTATTATTATTATTATTATTATTATTATTATTGGGCGAGAGGAAAAAATGCATTAAGCACCGTCAGGGATTCAGGTGGTATAATCCCTGGTGTGTGGGACTCCCACTCTCGGTGGTATACCCACTAAAAAAACCTCTCTCTTCTTGTGCCCATATGTCACTCCACGGGAACCATCGCGAGACATTGCTTCATGGAGAGACAGGCAGGTAGGTGAGCTCTTACTTCAGTTTAAGAACGAAGTCGTTCTTTCCTTTTCATGACTAATGTCAGGTATTCTTGGATAGTACTCCAGTCTTTCTCTGATCTTAGCATACTCTGCACCAAGTTTAATGGAGAGATGTCCACTTTCAGGTCTTCATTCAGCTTTTTCCTCCAAGTTTCCCAAGCTGTGCAAACAAATACTGTGTGCAGTGCATCGTCATCTTTATACCCACAAAATGGGCATTGAGGGTCGGTTGCTCTTTTAAATCTAAACAAGTAAGACCTAAAACAGCCATGACCATAGAGCACCTGTGAGAGGTAATAATTTACCTCGCCGTGACTTCGATTGAACCAAGGTTCAATGTTCGGAATCAACTGGTGAGTCCATCTTCCTTTAGTGTCTCCATTCCACCTAACTTGCCATTCTGACAAGAGAGACGTTCGTGCCCTCTTCTTGATGTCCTCTTTTATTCGGCACGGAGGTCCTTCGCATACCGAGACGGAGAGCCTCCATGTCCTCCGCATGTCCGAGACCGTGCGATATGCCGACACAATTCTCAACGCCAGCCTCCTTTGAACTTGTGCGTACTTCCGTCTCGCACTAATTTTTCTCAGTTTGTTAGCCCACACTGGGGCGGCATACAGCAATTGGGAATGAACTACGCAAGAGATCGTTTGGCGCTTCGCCTCTCTCGGGCCTCCCACGTTTGGCATTAGCCTGGAGATGTTCGAGCCTGTCTTCATTGCTTTATCCGCAATCTTGCTAAAGTGAGGCCCAAAGCTGAGCCTGTGGTCAATCTCGACTCCCAAGTAAGTTAAATGTCGTCTCCAGTTGATAATCTCGTCACCCACTTGAATAATTGGGGAACGGAAAGATCTCCGGTCCGTAACCAATACAGCTTCGGTCTTCTCTACAGCCATATGTAGAAGTCTTCTGTCAAGCCACCTTTTCACCCTAAAGAGTGTTTCATTTACTTTCATCTCTAGTAAGTCGATGTTTTTACTATGACAGATGATAAGAGTGTGTTCTGCGTACCCTATAAGTTGGGTATCTGAGGGAGTGTCCATGTGGAGTAGATTGTCGTACATGACATTTCACAAAAATGGACCCAACCTAGAGCCCTGGGGCACCCCACAAGTTACTTCTTCCTCTATTACAAATGTATCCCTATAGACAATACTCCGCTCGTGAAGGTAGTCTTCGATCAATCTCAAGAGGTATTCGGGGACCTTCTTATCTATCAATGCCTCAATGATATCTTTCCATCTGGCGGAATTGAAAGCATTTCTGATATCAATGGCAACCAACGCACAGAATCCTTTCTTCCCTTCACCTCTTGTGGCTGACTCCGCAATCCTAACCACCTCAAGAATGGCGTCCGTACTTATAGGAGGCGATTTCAATAGTAAATCGCCAGAATGGGGGGAGACTAGGTCAGATAAGAGAGGAGTTATTGTCTGCGAGTTTGTTGCAAGAAATGACTTAGTTATTTTAAACAACGGTGATAAGTATACTTTCCAACGTGGCAATGCCTCCTCTATCCTGGATATTTCCATAGGCTCCGCAAAGCTGAGCAGAAGTGTTAAGGACTGGGAAGTACTGGAGGAGTCGTCGCTCAGCGACCATCTGTATATTGGGTTTTCCTACGCTATTAATGAGAAATGTTACCCTGAGGTGGCTCGATATAACAAAGGCAGAGCACCTTGGAATGTAAAGAAGCTGAATGTAGATAAGGCCAAAGCCTCCCTGGAGGAATCTAGGTTGATGAGGACCATGGGCTGGATGAGAAGTACGGATTCCCTCGAAGGAATAGCTCGGGAAACCAGAGAGACAGTGATAGCTGCGTGTAATGCATCGATGCCCAGACGCAGAGGGCTTAGGAGTAAACCTCAAGTCTATTGGTGGACGTCTAAAATAGCGGAGTTGCGCAAGAACTGTATCAAGGCGCGAAGATTAGCGACGAGAGCCAAGACTAATCCCTTTCTTAGAGATCTGTACGTGAGTTGTCGTAAGCTACTCAAAAAGGAAATTAAAAGAAGCAAAGCCAGATGCTGGAAGATGCTTTTAGAAGATATTGACAAAGATCCTTGGGGCCTGGCCTACAAAATTGCGGCCAAGAAGCTCAAGGTTGACTGGAAGACACCTGGCCTAGATGATCCACGTTGGGTGAGGGAAATAATATGCGATCTTTTTCCTACAAGGAATCGCTGGGTAAGAGAAAGACCGAAGGACTTTTCCCTTGACGAAAAATATTTGTTCACATTAAATGAACTGCGGAATGCTGCATCAACGATAAAGTGTGGGAAAGCGCCGGGTATAGACGGAATCCCGAATGATATGCTCAAGATTGTTGTAGAGCTGTATCCTGACTGCCTGTTATCTTTGTTCAATTGCTGCCTTATGGAGGGCACATTCCACAGGCGGTGGAAGAAACAGAAACTTATTCTTCTTCGGAAGGGTATCAAGCCAATAGATCAGACTTCGTCTTATAGGCCGCTCTGCCTCTTGGATACCATGGGCAAATTACTTGAAGGGCTAATCCTCTTAAGACTTGAGAAGCACTTGGTGGCAGGGATAGATTTGTCACCTACACAATACGGCTTCCGGAAAGGACGGTCGACAACGGACGCCATTAATTATTTATTATTATTATTATTATTATTATTATTATTATTATTATTATTATTATTATTATTATTATCATTATTATTATCATTATTATTATTATCAGTATTATTTGTTTTAACTTTCATTCATCTTTCAACTATCGTTAAAATGTTGGTGTGGGATTCTGGTTTTCTAGAAATCATGCGCAGATAATCTTCTCCCCCCTCCATACATCACACAGTTTTTAATGTTTTTGACCAAATAAATCATATGCACATGTTTAAGTGCTTACCAAAATCCTTTCTGCTAAGTATGATATTCAATGTATTAATTACCATTTGAAATGTGTAAAATAATTCTAAATGATTAACCCGGCTGTAAGAAGTATTGTTCAACCAGAGCTTCTGGGTCAGTGATCCCCATCGTGATCAGTTTTTCTTACTGTTTTGCAAATGGTGATATGTCCTCTTGTTTAGCTTTTGGAGATAAAATTCAGCTTCACTATTTGTGTACATTGTCTTGAGCTCAGTGGGGAATATATCTATTCAAATAATCGTTCTCCATATTCTTGCAGCAGTAAGAAGATTCCTCCATGAAGGTCATATGGCAAAGGTGCACAAGCGTCGCACTTGAACCCCTTCTTGGGGCGCAGGAAAGCCTGTGCCCCGAGCCCCACGGCGCCCCACAAGAACAGGGAAAGTTGGCATAATCCCCGATGGCTGGACTGTCCCTTTATGTTTATGCTCTTTAGATATCTTTCAGAAATAGTCAGTCGGGAGGTTGAACTGAGCATGCAGAGCGTGGAAGGTCTCAAATGAAATCGAGAAGTTGGGAATCATCGCAATTGCATGTGTGTTGCCAATGTTCAGTTCCACTTATATCTGTGAGCAGTTTTTCTCCCATATGAACTTACAAAAAACCAAGTCCAGAGGCCGAATGACACACTCACATTTGCTGTTGACAATGTGAGTGGCAGTGACACGTACACTCTGCCAAATATTGATTCAATCATTTCTTTAAAAAATGTGAAACTTAACGTGATTTTTGTTTAATAAAAACAATATATTGTGTTTCTTGAAATACATTGTTCTCTTTATTATTATCTCAAATTATGTTTCTATTTTCTTCCTTCTATAAATAAAATTACCAGCATTGAAACATTTAGAAAAGTATGGTCAAGTGTATTACAACCAGAATTAAATTTATGAAGTGCGTATAATTATTAACAATGATAGATCATTAAACATTATGTTTTTGTTATTTAAATTACAATAAGTTTCAAAATCAGTTGCAACACTAAAGATTGATCTTGAAATTCGTGGGAGTTGTTGAGCAATTTAATCTGAAATAATGTATACACAACGAAAGCTTCCCTCTCCAGGAACAACAGCTGTTATATCAAGTCTTTAGTTGCCAAATTCAACATGATTCAATGCATTTCCGTCTTAAGAGCAGTAGGGCTTTCCTCCCACCGAGGGCTCAGGCAGTGGTCACTTGCCCTAAAAGTGGAAGTCTTTCATTATAAGCCAGTGGAGCGCGGAAGGGCTGCCATCACCATTGTGGGGCACATCGCTGGGGTCCTTGTGCAAGTTTGTCATAAGGGATGAGCCAAAATCTTTAGCGGTTTGCTTTTGCAATTTTTTTTATTACACTTGGGTGGATTTTTGTTTTCAATTTTTGCTAAATACTCTTGTTTGTTACCTTCATTCATAGTTAAACTTAGTATTTGTATATACGTATGAGAGATTGTAGGAATCCAAAAGCTCTAGAAAATGTGTATATATTGCACACATTGTACGTCACAGTTTTTAACTTTTTTGGCATTAAATAAATATTCAATAAATAAATTCAGCCATTAGCATTTATCCACGGCCATTATTTTGGTACAGCAAGGCTTGTTAAAGTTGATTGTATTTTTTGTTCTATCCATTTTGTCCAATGATTTCAAGTGAAGCTTTGGGGGCAACAAGTTTCATTTCACAGTAACACACTAAACCAGTGAGTTATTACCCGACATTCATTTTTGCAACTCACGGTATCCCAAGGCGGCTTTCCTCCCCCTATGGTGCAGCAAGTGTCCCACCGATCTTCCATTGGCATTAGGAAGTTTGTATTTATAGATTATTCTTGGAAATTTTATCTGAAGGCACAATGAGTTAGAGAATAAAATAGTAGTCATTTTATTGGTACCAAAATATGCATACAAATTATTGCCTTCATTAATGATAAACTTTGGTTTTTCACAGATATTACAAACCATTTAATCATATCGCAATATTTAAAACAGAATTGAAAACAATCGCAAACACTACATGACAATATTGAAAACTGAAAATATGTAAACTTTGCTCAAGTACTCTATAAAAGTTCATGTTAATATCAGTTTCAAATTACACATCATTCCAAACAAAATTTACACATTATTTTAGCTCAATTTTAACTCAGTAGTTCTGAGTTATTAATTGTATACATAGAAATTATAAATTTCATCAGATTATTTTTGGAATATGTTTTCAGAGGATAAAAACGATTTACAACATAAAAAAGGACATTTCAAAATTTTTATTAGTTGTACAACACACATTTCAGTAATGAAAAAGATTACATTTTTACAATCTTACTTAGGAAATGAAAATTTGACTTATTTCCTAAAAATTACAATTACACAAAATTTGTTTTTCAGGTTTTTCAAGTAATCATGCAATGAACATGTAACAAGATCAATGATATACTATTTTAATTAATACTACTAATTATTAGTACAATTAATCTCTGTTTAATATTTCAATAATTTTATTGAAAATATTAGGGAAACATACTAAATACAGTAAATATAACTATAATAAAAACCTGCAATACACAGAAACCGATTCTTTCAATGGTGATGAAAATTTGTTTTCATAGAAATTACAAATCATTGAATCATATTGAAGTATCTTAAGTACAGAATTGAAAATAATTATGAACATTACTCCACAATGCTAAATCTGAAAATTTGAAAACATGGCTGTTTCAAATTCCAAGTAAAATTTAATTATTATTTTAGCTCCATTTTAACTCAATAGATCTAAGTTAACAATTGTGTATACAGAAATTATAAATTTATTCATAGATTATTTCTGGAATAGTTTTTCAGAGAATATTTTTTCTCTTACAATACAAAAAATGATATTTAAAAAACTATACTATAGAGTTATACTACACATGTCAGTAACAAAAAATATTACATTTTTGCATCTTACTTAAGAATGTAATCTTGACATTATTTTCTAAAAATTTACATTGACACACAAAAAAAGTATTTTCTACGTTTTTTCAAGTAATCATTCAATGCACATTTACCAAGATCAATGATATACCATTTAAATTCTTAAAGATATATCTTTGATTCCGGTGAATAAGCTCATCAGTCATAAACACTTAATTTTACAGGAGAGCAAAAAAAACCGTTTAAATTAATTAAATCAGGGATCAATGATCTTCACGTGAAGGTGATATTCAAACAAATCAATTTTTGTGTTGGTTTTGTTTGAATATCATTAATCCCTTATTTATAGCATTAGTTGAAACTTGTTTTTTTCTTCCCTGTAAAATTAAGTTTTTTTGACTTCTCAGCTTATTCACTGGGGTCAAATATATATTAGTACAATTACATCTTTGGTGAAATAATATTTCAATCATTTTATTAAAAGTATTTCGGTAACAGAACACCGAATGTGTTAACTGCAACTATAATAACAACTTACAACATGGTATTAAAATTCATACAGAAAGGTTTTTTTAATTGAAGATGAAACTTTGTATTTTCATGGAAAAAACAAACCATTGAATCATGATAAAACATCAAAAACACAGAATTGAAAACAAACACAAACATTACACTAGAATACTAATAACTGAAAATTGAAATCTTAGCTCAAGTACATCTCAAAATTTCATGAAAATATAAGCTTCAAATGCCACAATTCTTAACAATCAAAATGTTATCTCATAAATGACAAATTTACTCACAGATTATTTCTGGAATGTTTTATCAGAAGATAAAATGAGCTACAAAATTGCAAATGATATTGGCAAATATCAAAGCTTACTAAAGTATATAAGGCCTAACTTCTCATTTTGATACTCTAAAATATTAAAATGTTGAACAAGAATTCTTTTCAATACTTGTTGCGATCATTCAAGACCATACAATGGACATTTAAGAAGATAAATGATAGATTTAAATTCTTTAAGATAAACATTAATACAATACAATCTATGGCTAATTAATATTTCAACGCTTTCATTTAAAATATTTTGGACACAGACATTTAATATAATTTTAACTGCAACGAAGACTTGCAACTGCACATTTTTCTCAGTGGTATCAAAATGTACTTTGAAATTGTTACATTCAGTAAAGATGAAACTTATTTTCACAAAAATTATGAACCATTGAATCATTTCAACATGTTAAAAATGCATATCATTTCAAAATGTCAATGTCAAAATTAAGAAAAAATTAAGAAGTATTCTATTACAATACCACTAATAGAAAATTTGGAAATTTGTCTCAAGTATTTCATTAAAAAATCATGAAAATAAAAATTTCATTGCTCACATCATACCAATATAAAATTTAGAAAATAATTTTAACTCCCTCTTTTGTTACTGATTACAACAATCAGATCACATCACAACACATCATAATCATCATTATCATCATGGTCTTCGTGAATTTTGGTCAGTAGAATCAGTATTGGATAATGCTTAACTGCATTATATTTGTTATATTTTGCCATAAACAAGTGTTTATCCCAAATGATATTATTATACTGAAGTTCTTCTGAACAACGAAAACCTTTGAGAAAAGCTTCTTTTTCAAATTTCTCGACAATGTGGTCCCTTTGTGGTGCAAAAATATATGCAACACCAGTATCTTTTAGAACTACCTTAAGGGTTTTAAGGAATTTTGAACGATTTTTCTTTGAATATAAACAATCTGCAGCAATAACGATATCTACTTTGGAACGTACGTCCCGAAATCTTGAAGTATCCACACCCCATTTGAAAACTGAGCATGTTACTCTCATATGTAGATCATTCCGTTGTAAAATCTGACTAACATTCTCAACAGATTTTACATTTCCATCTGTTAGTTCTATTCTGGAAGGCGCTGAAAATTTAGCTACTGCTAAACCTGCAAGGCAAGTCATTCCACCACCTAATTCCAATACAGATTTTCCATTAAACATATTTGGATTATGAAGTAAGAAAAACGCTAATGCTTGCTCAGATGGCCAAATGCACACATTTCCGGAACTGTCAACTCCTTCAAAATCTTCGAGTGTTAACTTCTGCTTGAGCTGTCGTATTATGAAAGAGTGTGTGCCATTTGATGAAGTAGTAGTATATTCGAACCAGTCGCCTTCAGGATCGGGAGGATGATCGTTAATTTGTTGGACAGTAAAAAGTTCATAATTAATGAAAAGCTGACCTAAATTGCTAACGCCGTCAAAGGAACCCTCTCGAATTATCTTCATCACCACTGTTGCCAGCATTTTCCAGCGTTTAGAAGCTGAATTCTCTCTATAAATATCGTAGGGGATTTTGAATACGTGATCATTCGAAGACATTGTGAGTGGTGCTGGGAATTTCTAATAAAATGGCTCTTCTTTTGCACAAATTTTACTGATTCATGTACAGCAGCAATTTCCTGAAAGGAGAAAAGAATGCAAATATTAAATTAGGAACAAATACTATCTGATATTGTATTTCACAGGGAAGAATTAAATGTTCTAATGCCTCCTGTATGTATTTATGTATGTATACTTTGGCGCAATAGCTTCTGACGAAGCATGGGCATATCAGCGGCGTCCCGGCCTTGCGGACATTGGTTACGGGGTACGTGTGATTAGCGTGTAGGCATTCGTACGCCGTATTCTGGTCTTCTCAACCTAAGAAGTGAGTTTTCTCATCATCACACAGCAACATATACTGGGACATTGCTAGGAAAACTTGCATTATAATCTTGCCCGACCGCGAACCGAACCCGGGGTCGCGTCAACGAAAGCTCGCACCCTGACCAATTAGCTATCTGCGAGGGCTCTAATGCCTCATGTTTAATTAAATTGGCTGGTCGAATAGTCTGTTTGTGACGCCTCACTCGAAGTTCACTCTCGAACAGAGTGTGTTTATGCATGACACATACATAAAAGGTGTCAAATCGTTATGTGTATCGTATCCTGAAGCATTCTTCCAAAAGTTGACAAATGAGGGTAATTACGGTCATTTTCAACAAGACACCACAACCGCATACACAACTTTTATTTCCTTAAGGTTCTTCGTGCCGTTTATGGAGACAATTATCACACGTGGATTGTGGCATGCATGCTCTCCTGAATCCGTGCGATTTCTTTCTTTGAGGATTCGTGAAAGATCGTGACAAATCCCCCCCCCCACGGAAGAATTACGGTACAATAAACAGGAACAGATCTCTGCAATACTACAGAACATTCTTTACCAAGTGAACCAGAACTTGTGTAGACATCACGACTGCATCAGAGTGGTGCAACGCAGTGGGGAGTAGTTCCAGCATCTATGAGTACAATGTAAACTTTCCAGTAGCGAGAAGCCACCTTCTCTCTTCTGCAATTCTACCTGCCACTCTGTCTTGACTTCCCCGGCATCCATGGCCTCGTTCGCCAAGGCCAAATCCCCCCGCGACCGGCATACTTGTAAAATTGTCGTAATGTATAACCAATTGCGAAAATATACAGTCGGTAACACTCTTTGTTTTTGTACAGTCCATAATTTGCTTGAAAAACATTAATTTTAAGTGGAAAATTGATAATAACGCTAAATATTTTACAAGATAACTGAATAATTCCAGTTAAATAAAATGTAACTTTGTACACCTGGCTAAAAAGGCCTTAAATTTGAAATTCACCAGCATATTTAGTCGTTCGGGAACTAGACACTAGGAAGGTTCCCGAGCGACTAAATGTGCTGGTGAATTTCAAATTCAAGGCAATTTCGTCAAGGTGTACAAAGTTACATTTTATTTAACTGAAATTATTCAGTTATCTTGTAAAATAGTTTGTGTTAGTATCAATTTTCCACTTAAAATATTTTTTCAAGCAAATTATGGACTGTACAAACAATACTGTTACCAACTGTATTCTTACGCCATGCAAACTAGAATTGCAGTGAAAATTCGTCTTTCAGAAATTCGAAAATACGTATTTCAGTGAAGGTCATTTCATGGCGCAGAGTGAAGTCGCTCCCTTTCACCAAGGAGGTTCGGGTTTGATTCCCGTCGAATCTCATGTGAAATTTGTTCCGACAAAACGAGTTTGGCTGCTCACAAGGGCTAGTCCAACCCCCTGTGAAGTGTCCTAAACCCTACCCCTATCCTTATTCCTTCCCAATTCTGGCCGCTAGGTAGTGACGCCGGAGCGCGTAGCAGGACGCGCGTACGCGGAGATGCTAATTGGCGTCCTCTTGACAACTGACCGCGACGCGACGTGACTATGATACCGTTAATGGAGGATTACTCCTATGCGCACAGGTTAATGGCGGAATACTTCGCAGTGCAAAAGCGCTCAACGCCCCTCCCAAGGAGCTTGGAGACGCGTTGCGCCAGCTTACACGCAACAAATTTAAAAAAAAAGATTCATACTAGTGAAAACGTCACCGAATGTAATGTTTTATTTTCGCGTTTCGGAATAGCGAGGTTTCTCGCATTACCGCGAGTAAATACACTAACCACCATATATAGAATATCAGCTTATCTATGTATGAGGCTTTGAAACAGCAGGTGAGAAGACGGGAGGAAGGCGATTAACTTTCACCGACAAATGATTTTTTTTGTGTCCGTCAGCCTAAAACAATAGCGCCCAAACCGTACATAGAATAACATCTAAAATTGATATTCCCGGTTGATCTGTCGATTCACTCACCGAACACGTGGCCCTCTGTATTTAAAAACGGAATCTTTGTTGACTCTTGTGCTACTTTACATGAAGCAACTAGAGTAAAGGTTTTACTTTTACTTCTTTGCTGAAATAAAGCAAAAGTATGAACATAAATATCATACAGTTCTTATTTCATTCAATCTTTTGAAATTTAGAAAATTTATTCATCCACGTATTCGTGGATTTATTCAATTTATTTAATTTAATAATAGTCACAATGTTAAGATTAAATTCTTTACTTACACAAATTATGTTAACAAAAACACTTTCAACGATTTCTATTAATCATTTTATTTCCACTTTTCCACTTCCACTTGTGTGCACTGCAATACCTCCTCTCTTTCCTATATTTTCTACTTTTATTTTACCAGGCAATATCATACGAGCTGTTATACATCCTAATATTATGATAGAACAAAGATTTCGTATTTGTCAAAGAGGTCAAAGATGCAGACGCGGGCAAGTGCAAGGACACTGAAGAAGGTTAGATTAGGGTCACTCTTTGGTTAATCTGTAACAAGCACAATCAAAGGATACTATGTTAGTGATTCACAGTACATTAAAGAGAAATATCAAGATCAGTGGCGTCTCCTCAGTGAGCATGACGATGCGATCAGTTTTACGGATTAAACAAGGTAGACTAATTAATATCTAATCGACATGGTACTACATGTTTATATATTCCATATTACGATTTACATATCTACAGTACATTCTTTGAGAATCTTTGATAATTGCTAATTTTGTATTTCTTATTCTGCCAATAATAAACATAATAATACACGAAAGTACATTGAAACATGAACAATACGAGAATACATAATTGTTTATTTAGCGGTAGATTTCCCGTAGCGTACTTGAGAATTAAAAGAGATTTTGAAATCTTTCATAGGATTTTGGGAGTTTCACTCACCGTTTCCTCACTCCTCCACTTCCTCTACTCATCCACTTCTACAAACCATGTACTCGCAATGTCGCATATTTTCGCACGAAAATTGTTGGATTCTAATTATCACGCTAAAGTTTCGAAACTATGAATTTTCTTTGTGGAAGTACATGTTACATTCTTCAACGCATTTTCAAGAAAAACTCAGGAATTTCGCAAAACGCACAAAACCCTATACACACAATACACGTGAAAAATCTGGCATCAAAGAACTATTGCCAGTCGCGAAAGGGTTCCTTGTTAGTACTGATAACCCACTCTCATAAATAACTTTCTGGATCAGGACTTGGAAAACATCCACGCCCATGCATGTAGAAATGCGATCACTGACACAATAAATAATACACGTATGACTAGATTATTTACAAAAAGTAAAATAAAATTATTCATTGATTACTTGATGCAGGAGTCATGGGAAGCGGTTTATAATACTGTTGATACAAACGACAAATATAATTCTTTTTTTTTCAACTCTTTCATTTCATTTTAACACTTGCTTTCCTCTTCAAAAAAGAAAATTAAATATTTCACGGAAAAAAATTCTTGCATAACACAAGGGATTAGGACATCTTGTAAAAACAAGCGAATTCTTTCTTTCATTTCTAAAAGTCATAACGTATATTCTCATCCTCATAACGTATTTCCTCATCCACTTTAAAAAATACAAAACATTGTTAAGAAAATTCATAAGGCAGGCTAAAATCATGAAACACGATCAGGATATTTTGAACTCAAATAACAAAACAAAAGCAATGTCGAATATAATAAAAAATACGACCAAATCAACTAGAAACCCCGTAGAGAATGTTTTAAAATATAACGATATAAATATGAACGATCCGGCAACAGTGGCTAGTCTCTTTAACCAATACTTTTCGAGAATTGCTGCCGATCTCACTAATGGTCTTCAGCCACAAAATTCAAAAACAGACAGTTCACCCAAAATTTTAGATACGATGTTCGTTTGCGAAACTTCTTCCTATGAAATTCTCAAAATAATCGGTAAACTAAAAAATAAATATTCGTCCGGTTTAGATGAATTCCCGGATTCTTTGTTCAAGACCTGTGCGTTTTCCATTCCACACCCGTTAACCCACATATTTAATTCATCGTTATGCACCGGAACGTTTCCAGATATTTTCAAAACAGCTAAAATTAAGTCTCTCTTCAAAAAAGGCAACAAAGATGAAATTCAAAATGATCGGCCCATTTCTCTTCTATCAGTTTTTTCAAAAATATTAGAGACACTTTTTTACGTACGAATGGAAACCTTTCTCAGTAAACACGACGCGCTTTCAGATTGCCAACATGGATTTAGAAAATCAAAATCAACGAAAACAACTATATTTTCTTTTCCTAAAGATGTCGCCTCATCATTGGATCAAAACGAGGCACCTATTGGATTCTTTTTAGATCTCTCAAAAGCTTTTGACGTCATTGATCATGACATTTTACTTTCAAAATTACCTTCATATGGAATCCGTGGTATTGCTCTAGATTGGTTATGTTCGTACCTTAAACAATGATCTCGGAAAGTGGAAATGCCTTACTGGAATAATGGAACATTATGTATGTACCTTTCCGACTCTTTGCCCATTGCACGTGGAGTTCGAAAGATCGATTTTAGGCCCTATTCTGTTTCTATTTTACGTAAACGATATGCCCTCGACGATTCGAAACGGAAGAACGGTTCTCTTTGCGGATGACACGAACATCCTTTGCAATGAAGAAACCGTAAATAGTACAATATCAGCTGTTTCTAATTGGTTCCGAAATAAATTAATACTAAACGAAAAGAAAACGGTTTTAATGCAGTTTTCCATTTCAAATAAACAATTCTGTGCTCCATTAAAAATGAACGGTGTACCATTGACTGATGTTAAGGCAACAAAATTTTTAGGTCTCTCAATTCAGTCAAACCTTAAATGGAACTTCTATTTAAATGAATTGTACACAAAATTAAGTTCATTGTGCTACGCGTTCAGAATTCTTCCAAATTTAGTCAGCCTTCATACTGCTCGTTGTGTATATTTCGCGAATGTTCATTCCCGCCTGAGATATGGCATAATATTCTGGGGAAATACATCTTATAGCTCCCAGACTTTTAGATTACAAAAACGAATTGTACGAATAATAACCAAATCCCACCCACGTGATTCATGTGAGCCTCTGTTCATTAATCTAGGAATTTTACCATTTCCGTGTCTGTTTATTTACGAATCAGTGGTTTTTGTCAAAAATGACTTGCTTAAGGGCGGCAATATATTTTCAGAAAATGCCGATGTCTATTACTATAACACTCGACGTAGTAATCTTATTCATCAGGTGACAGTATCAACAGCTCATTACAAAAATTCACATACAATTCATATTCATTATTTTACAACACTTTGCCAGATGACATTAAACGATTAAATTCAATAGAAAAGTTTAAATCCCAAGTGAAATCGTTTCTGCTGCATAACTGTTTCTATACAATTAGAGACTATACTGAGTATCACAAGAAAAGTAACATTAGTTTTAACAATGATACATAATGCATTATTTACCATTTGGACTGTATAAATGTGTCTAAACAACCTGTAACAACTATTGTACTACAGCCTCCGGGTGAATGACCCCCATCTCGATCAGGTTTTTCGTCCAGTTTCCCTGATCCATTGAGAAAATGCCGAGATGGCCCCTTGTTTTGCTTCTGGACATAAATGTAACTTCATTTTCTGTGCACGTCTTCTAGAATTCAGCGGGAAATACAATTATTCAAATTATCGTTTCCATGTTGTCGCGGCAGGAAGTATTATTCTGAAGGACAACATGGATAAGAGCCAAAATTTATTGCTTATTTATCCTTGGAAATAGATTTTATTACATGGGAGGTTTTTTTTTCAAAATTTAAGTAGTATATGACTTAGTGTAGGGATCAGAATTTTGAAAATGTGCACACAATTCAATTTTCCCCATAGCACGTCATACGCAGTTTAAACTGTTTTTTGACGTAAAATAAATAAAAAAAATAATAAATGCATGTGGTCAAGGGCTCCCACCCCCTCTGGAGTCACCAGTCGTTGGCTCGTGACTACTGGGATTCCCAGCCCTTGTACTGAAAGAGGAGGTGGTATTAAAAGGAGGCGATGGCGAAGATTTGAGAGGAGGGACGCAGAAGCGCCAGTGAGAAGTCAGAGATGCGACAGTCGGCGTCGCATCACCGTCGATCGAAACCTCGCATCTTGCACACATCACATGGTAACAGTTCAATGTCGTCGGTTACGAAGCGGAGCCGTCGAAGGGATGTTTCCCGGCCTATCACATCCACAGAAGCTACAGACATCTAACGGAAAGTGCATGAAAAAAAACAACAACCAAAGGTACAGACGGAACAGATATATTTGAACACATTGTAACAAAAGTTTTAAAAGAGCTGGATAATTTGGGGATGCGATATCCCTCGCATTCATTGATCCTACGTCACTGATCAAGATCAAATTAGAGATGAAGTGAGTGTTCACCACGGAAAAATCGTAGTATACGCAAGCTTCCTTGTTAGCGTAGCAAAACAAACTCGGGTATCAAGCAGAGAGCCAGTGCACCTACACATTGGAAAAGTTTCTTCTTACTGTCTATAGTAGACCAATCGCAATATTTTCGTCATTCACCACAAACATTTCTTTTTTTATTAAAAAATATCTTATTTTTTCCTAGCGTGAGTAATATGTCCCTAACTGTCATTTATTGTATAGCAGATTATAATTGATTGTATAGCAGATTATAATTGATAGTTGGTACATATGTTAATTATGGATTATTAATAAGGATTTTCGACAATTGCTCGACACGATATCGAATTTAACCGTTGCCTGGAGAAGAATTCCAGAGGCCGGCTGCTGTGATCAGTAGCTTTCCGTGTTTTTTCCGATCAACACCAGGCGAAAGCCGGAGCAGCATCCTAACAAATGGGCCACGGACCGCGCTCTTTTCTTCCTCATCCTTGTCCTACCGTCTCCCCTTACTTTCACACACATACACACACAAACACGCATACATACGCACACACACTACCGTAAATGTCGGGAGATCAGTCGGTAGCTTAGAGTTTATCTGGCTGGGGCACTGTTCCACTGGTGGGAGATACTTGGATGTGGAAACCCCTCAAGTTATGGTCGGCACTGGATCACGCTTCCAAGCGGGGAAAGATCACCGCCACCTTCTGCGATAACACCTGCTCCACACTTACGGCATGCCCATTGGAGTTGACGCGCCCGGAAACACCAATAAATCAACCTAACAGTGGTGTGTATGCTTCGCGGTGGACAACAGGTAGCGCATTCAGACAATGTGCTGTAAGAAATAGTTGTCAGATTTCGATCGGGTTACACGTCCGCTCTATAAATCATGAATACGTATGCGACTGACTACTTCTAAACATCCGCTCTACTAAACATCCGCTCATTCTCTATTCCTAGTATGTCATTTTCGTGAAGCGGAGGGTAAGTCTGACGCTTCAGGTCGAAGTTTCGGTGACATATAATTGTTATTTTTGAAAAGAATGTCCCATTTCTAATAATTTTATTGCATTATAAACATGCGCGTGTGTAGGTACATTTTGAAGAAATAAAAATAATGTTTTAATATGTTATTCACTTGATAATTGGTTTAAAAATAAATATTTCTTGATTAAAAACCAATCAATGATATTATTAACGATATATTTTGGTATGACAGTGGTATCCTCGAACATTTAAAGACAATCAAAACTCAAGTATTTTCTTAAAACAGAATTACACATACCAATACACTAAAAAACTGCGGTTTCAATGCGGCCGCATTGTCAGATAGTTTGTGTCAAAGAAAGGAAGAAACTCTCATTAATATGTCAAACTGGAAAGCATAGTATAGCAAAAACAACGGATAGAATTCAATACGATCCTTTCGATGATCGCCCACCGCCGTCGAAATCAGAAAAAAAATGTTTTCTGACGTGACTACCTGATGTTACGGCCACATTGTGCGGTCAAAAAACCTGGAATTTTGAGAAGTGTCTGAGTACATACAACATACCGTGCCAAAAAGGCTTTGTTACCTTGTCGACAAGTCTAACAATTTAAATATGCTTAGTTGATTGATTTCTTGAGTTTTTCCCAATAAGTCTAATGAATAACAGATCTCATCTCCATCTCTGGCTACGTCTAATATTACTATTTATTACCAAATTAATACCAGTTTCTCATTTTGTGGATCAAACTGTTCGGAAGGAGTAAGGACATTATATGTCTCATCTCAAATGATGCAGCATCATCGATTTCAGAATCTTCATTAATTCAGCAAAGGCCCAGCGACATGAAGTTCTATTTTTACTTTCTAGTACACGTACACACACTGTGATGACAAAAGTCATGGGATAGCACTATGCAAATATAAAGGCAGTAGTATAGCATATAAAGGTTGAAAAGGGCTGTGCATTTTGAGAGCTATCCTTTGTACTCAAATTATTTATGTGAAAATGTTTCTGATGTGATTATCACCGCACGACGGGAATTGGCAGACTGAACTCGGAATGATAGTTGGAGGTAGACGCAGAGCAGCGGCGTTTGCGTAGAGTTGTCCTTGCTTACAGAAAGCAACACTGCGTGAAACAACAGAAATCAATGTAGGACGTACGACGAACGTATCCGTTAGGACAGTGCGGTGAAATTTCGCTTTAATGGGCTTTGACAGCAGAAGACTGACTCGTGTACCGTTCGTAACATGTTTGACATGCATGAATGTGCTGAAAATTCCCAATTCAGGAAAATGCATCTGAAGTTCATTCACTAATATATTGACAGTTGACACTCGCTTCGAAAAACTAATTTCTCTAAAACTAAGGAATGTAGCAAGAAACAGTTTGAAGCATTTAAAAAAAAAGAAAGAACATACGACCCAATACGAATTGAAAACACGAAATTTCACAATTTTTCATAATTCTCAGGTAGACAGCTCCCTAAGTTGAGTAATTATAAAAGTAGATAATAACGAGCGTTTTTAGCAAGAATTGATAAAAAATATTCAATCTTGTGTAACAAAAAACATTTTAAAAGGCAAATCCGCTATAAAAGGCTATCCGGCGGCGCTATCCGGCGGTGCTAACCGAATTCGTTTACTACGCTCCGTGAAGTCACGGAAGTTAAGCGAATTCGAGACTCGCGGGTTCCTGGTTGGGTATCCGGCTAGAAACCCCGAGATCTAACGGCGCCGAGCCTCTGGCCAAAGGGATAAAATGCACTGACTGTCTGCAACGTGACGAGCCTTGACAAATACAGTAATTACTCAGTTACGGAGATTACTCCAGGAAAGCGCTCAAAGCCCAACAAGGGTTAAGGAGACGTATTGCGTCAACAACGACGCAACAAAATTTTGGCTATTCTCCCCTCTCGTGCCCCATGTGAAGGTGTCAACTTACTACCGCGAGAAAACGAATGATTGTTTGAGTAACAATTTTCACTACTTGCCTGAGGAAAACCTGCACACATAGTGAAGCTGTATTTATGTCCGGAAGCAAATCAAGGAGCCTTATCATTTGTTCAAAGGATAAGGAAAAAAGAAAAACTGGATCAAAATGGTGAAATCACTTCGCATTTACCGAGAAAGGTTTCAATTCCAACAAAAAATGTAAAATGTTTGAAGAATGTGGAATAAAAATTGTCCAATAATTTGGAATTTTATTTTTTGTTACCTTCTCGTAGAGCGGTTCAAAAAAACCAGAAATTTTGCGGTAAAAGAATGGAGTGAGGTAACATGCATATGGTGCACAATACTAACAATTCGGAAATGCATCTAAATTGCCGGAACGTTTAAAACTCCCTTTGCAGATTATTGTGAGAATGTCATGGGAAGAAGTTTAGGAAACGAACATTTACTGAAATGTTTCTGAGACACATTATCAAAAGTTTAAATTTTCAATTTTTCTACTTTGTTACTTGCGCAAGATACTTTCCTAATGCAATGTTGCAGAACAGAAACGAAACATTCTCTATTAAATTTCATGATCAGTTGAATTTCATAATTAATTTATTTTAGAAAATATTTTCTTTCATATTTATACATAGCTACATGTAAAAACATTGTATCGTAAGAAGTCAAAAAGAGCCAACACACAAACAAAATATCTTGGTAAGTACCCAATAATAAAATTAAAATAAATTAAAAAACTTTAATGTAAGAACTAACAATGCAATAATGTGGAATTCATTCACGGAGGAAGTGTAATGTGAGTCATAGAAAACAATACACACTTCTTGACGACACCGGATAACTGAACATAAGCGAATAATGTAGTACTCTAATTACAATCACGTGTCGCAAAGTGTATTCAAGTTAAGTTCATTCAAAGGATGGCTGAAAATTGAAATGCAATATTACAATAAAAAAATTAACGGAAACACGTTGACTCGGTATGAATATTCACAGAACTAGCTCCATTGGCTTACATTATTTCTATCTTTAGCAATTTAAAAAAAAATCAGAGTTCAATGAAAATGAACCTGCGTATTTTCTTTAAACGTTCCTTGTTCTATTCTCGAAAAAAAGAAAACTTTAGAGCGATATTCGATAATATTTTTTGTAATTTGCATCAACTTCAAGTGCAAATTGCACAAAAACTATTCGCTTTTCAAAACTTGTACATAAATGAGGACCTTTTTTAAAGACCTAAATTTTTAGAACTTTTTAGAACACATTTAAATTACGACAAAATATCTGCAATTTTGTAGTTTTAAAATGCTAAAATATTGCATTTTTTGAAAATACAGAGAAAATTTGAAATGGGACTGGCGCCATTCTTATTCACATTTTTACTACGTCCTTTGATAAAAACTATAAACATTTGTAATTTTGGGAAAAAAATCAGGCATTTCAACGAAAATGAGACCTTTCCCATTCTTTAAGTCTCTCACACTATACGAGGACCAAGTATAATAATTTTGAATACGTAATTGATGTTTGATGTAAAGTTACTCCAAAAATTAAAATTTTCGTTTCAAACTTGCAGGGAATCAAATTCCTTTAAATCGAGTGGGGAAGATCAATTTTGGAGAAAGTCTTCGACGGTTTGGGCGTTAGCGCTGTTCACGGAGGGACGGACAGACGTTTTGCCATCAATCAATTTTTCGGTATCAATGACCCACCAAACTTGAATTCTAACTACACATCGTGTTAGAGAAGAGGAAGATTTATCCACTTTTCCGTTACCGGGTCCCAGTAATGTTAGTTTTTCTGTAGAAAATTCTCCTTTTTTGGCGCATTTTTACAGTACTTTCTCTTTTTACAATGTGCTAGCTAAGTAGCTCGTGGCTCAGAGCGAAGTCGCTCCGCTTTCACCAAGGAGGTCTGGGTTCAATTCCCGGACAAGCTCATGTGAAATTTGTTCCAACAGAAACGAGTTTTCCCTGCTTCACAGGGGCTAGTCCAACCCGTGAAAAGCGTCCTAAAACCTACCCCTATCCTAATTCCTTCCCAATTCTGGCCGCTGGGTAATGACACATACATGGACACGCTACTTGGCAGTCCTCTTGACAAATTAAGGCTCGATCGTGGCTCATAGCAAAGTTTTTTACCACTGAGGTCCGAGTTCGATTCCTGTCGAATCTCATGTGAAATTTGTTCTAATAAAACGAGTTTGGCTGCTTCACAAGGGTTAGTCCTAAACGCTTGTGTCCTAAGCCCTACCCCTTTCCTAATTCCTTCCCATTTCTGCCCGCTGGGTAGTGACGCAGGAGCGCGTAGTAGGAGGCGCGTACGCGGAGATTCTACCTGGCGGTCCTCTTGACAACCGACAGACGAGACCAGACATACGTAAAATACTCTACGTTTATGGAGGATTACTCCGCGCTCGACGCTCGACAAGGGGCGAAGAGACGCGTTGCGTCGATAAATAAGGTGATAAGATTAAGGACACGACAAATTAAAAAAAAGACTGCCTAGAGAATGGACAGTAGACCAATATAATAAATGTTAATGGAGGATTACCCCTTAGAAAATGCAAGCGCTCACCGCCTTCCAAGGGGTTTAGAGACGCTTTGAATGTACACGCAACAAAAAAAAGTGAAAATTCAATTTCGGTATACATTTTACAATACACCTTATAATATAGTGGTACGTCATGCATGTCAGTTACATGATTGATATTTTCTATATTTTTCATAGCATGCGTTAAGACGTGATATATGGGAACTTCAAACGATGCAATTAAGAAATATTTACACCTGTCATCAAGTTGAAGTTTATTGAGACATCGTTAAGTATGTATATATAACGCATAGGTAAAAAATTATATTCTGGAAAATATGTACAAATAATAAGCAAAATACATCAATGCGATTGTTGAAATGATTTCGTCATTATGTTTAGAACACCACCAATGCATTCAATTTAATTACAAATCACTAGTTTTCTTTAGAACTGCACACGAGTAAGAATATTTTCATGCTACACAGGAATTTATAATTACAACATATGTCGTAAGAATCACATCAGGTGGCAATATCAGCACATCACTACAGGTAATTCACATACAAACGTAACTTTACAACTCATTTGCAAATAACCTTAAGCAATTACAACTGATACCCAAGTGCAAGTACCAAGTAAAATATTTTCTGTTATGTAACTATTTCTATGAACTAGTCTGTCTGCTGTGAGTTTGCTCACTTCTGCTTGAAATTAATGCAATTTATTAAAAAATTCTCAGACACGGCTTCAGATTTTTCTTCAATTTTTTCCACGACAGAGCAAAGAATGCTTAAAAGTGAAAAAGTGGCGCCGGTCTAATTTTCGCTGAACTTTATGAATTTTCGAAAATTGCGTAAGTTTACAAATAACGCGATAAATCACTAGTTTTCAAGCGCCGAGAAAGCTGGGTACAACCGTGCAATAGTTGGTGTAGCGGTAACGTGATTCGTATGTTGAGACTAAGACCTGAGTTCGAATGTCGGTGCGGAGAAAAAAATTCTTTTTGAAAATATTTTTGCACGTTATTCTAGTATAACACTGCGAAGACGTCACAAATAATGACGGAAAAAATGTGGTTTTGTAGCACTAGTTTTTTTTACAGTTTTCTGACGAAATAAATCAAATCCAATCATTCATTATTTAATATTTTGTCATTTCATTTTCCTCAAGAATGCCTAGAAAAAAGTTTTCTGTACATGGTCGTCAAAATCTTATTACGAATATAACGAATAATTACAGAAGAATTTATTTAATAATAATAAACGACAGTTGAGTTTCTTTAGAAAATCGAGGTTTCCCGTACAGACACAAAACCAGATTTACGTCGGAATGAACGTTACTTATCGCCATATTCAAGTGACAACTATTTCTTTGTATATCTTGATCGATTTTATATTCCTGAATAATATTATTTTCACTAAAGAATGGGGAGGTACGAGTCAAGAAATGTGTCACGAGAAAATAGCGAAAAGTTGGATCATCGCAAGTACCTGTAAGCGGATTCCTTGCACGAGGTCTTGTGGTAGACAGACGCGAGCAAGAGAGGTTGGTGGTGTGAGGTGGGGGATGACTGGGCAGCGGTGGGGCAGGAGGCAAACAGCAGGCCGGTGGTGAGCGTCAGTGCGCCTAGTGACACGGCTGTGCTTGGCGCGCGCTGCAGTTACCATATTTGTCGCTGTGAGACTTAGCATCCAATTCCTTGACAAGAGCACCACAACATTGAAAGCAAAGGTAAAATGATGCCTTCTGCTATCCATCTTTGTCTTAATGGAATTTATCGTGAAAGGCGCGTTTCGTTTCCGTAAAATTTACAACGAAAGATTTTTTAACTCATAGAATATACCCTAAAATAGTATATACTGATTAAATACTTGCCCATTTTTGCCTTGTTTTGCAGTGTGATTTCGTTGATTCAATTTCCATTCGTTTCAATGTTGCAGGTTCAATAGTTGATTTGTCTCTTCAAATGTTCTTAATATTCTAGTTAAAATGTTCTTATTCTCTTCAAATGTTATCTCTTCACGACTGTTCTTAATATTAAGGAAACAATTGTATGTTTCCTTAATATTAAGGACAATCAGGGATTCAACTTTATTCTCTGCAATTTACAATTTTAGTAATTTTCCATTACATCACGTTTCGGAAATAGATGTTTCCATCTTCAGATAATTGCCTTATTAAAATAAAATAATAATTACAGACAACACAGGTGAAAAATTAAAATATTTAAACAAATATATATCTGAATACTTTAAAATAAAGCATAAAAATGAGCTCAGATTTAATAAGAATATATATTCAATAAAGGGAAAATTGAAAGGTATGAAACTATTTATCCAGTTCAATAAGAAACAATTTGCTTTACTTCTAGTAACTAATGGTACTTTTTATTATTGGATACATATAACAACCTGGAAGAAATGTAGTTTCATTCTGTATAACAGGCCTGTTTTTTTAAATTTTATATACAATATATAACTTCTTCTAGGTGCTTTAATTTTCCTTTTATTTCATAATATATTTATTTCCCAAAATTATTTGCATGAATAGTTTGTTTTAATATTTCAATTTTGTTTATGCATTGCCTAATGCGATTAATTTTGTTTTATTACACACACACTAACTTGTCAGATGTTTGTGATGCATCTATTTTAGGAATGTTCAGGTATAATAAAAGATGAATAAGGAAATTATGAATTGCTGAGAAATAATTTAATTTTATCCTTGATTTTACTTAATTCGGAGATAACATTTTATAACTAGTTTATTTATTTAATTAAATGGGATCACGAATTTATGAAGTCACACCATAGATGCATTATATCACGCACTACAGTGGCAGTAGACCATCTCACAATATTTAGATAAAATCGAGTTCTTTTTACTTTCTTTTATACGTAAGTATATACTGAGTAATATGCATAGTATAGAGAAATTATGTAATGCTGCGGAAAATCGATTTCCAGATTTCAACGGAAACACGTCATGGGGTACTCTGATACCGAAAAAGTTTTTAAAAAACGTCCGTACGTCAACACCAGTAGCGCTTAAACCATATAAGGGACTTTTTTAAAAAATGGATATTCCCTGGTCGATTTGGCTCGACTCAAAGTGCGGCGATTTTAGAAAACATTCTTGAAAATTTGGGGGTACTTTACATTAAGATCCATGGACATTTTCAAAATTTTCTAAAAAATGTCACCAATTTTTAAAAAAATTCTCGTAAGAATAGAGTAAAGTACACTTATAAAGGTAGCATAGGTTCAATTTTCACTCTTAACTATTCGAAAATTCCCGAAACTCCAACTTATTTTCGAAAACTTCAGAAGTTTTTGTTTTCGCGTCTTGCTACTACAAAATTGTCTACCTACGTCTTCCTACTAAAAAAATTTAAGATAGAGATTTTCTTTCAAATGAAATTTGTTGTGCATAATTAGTTTTCATTAAGGTCATGTACATATTTTGAAACATTTAACAGTTTTTGTGCAATATTGAGTGCAATATTGGCAGTTGTAAAAAATTACAAATATTGCGTGCAATATTCCAACGATCATCGTCAATAACATTAGGGATATTTAATACAACTTTTTTCTGTGGAAAAATCGTTCTTCTCGGTGCAGCATTACAAAACATTCCCTATAATACGTAAGAAGTGTAGGGACTAATGGGGTTACAACAGCACATACTTTTTAATATATGTAACTGCTCGCATTACTTGCAGCACATTATATAGACAAGAAAGGATAATTTCACATAAATTTAACAGAAGAGAACTAAAAGCCATCCAATATATCGCTTTATGAATGCATGCGAACTACGATATCATTACGTAATTCCCAGCTTATGCAGATCTATGTATACATTCTTCCCGTCTTCAATAAGGTTGAGTATAGCATTCTACTGAATGTAGAGACAGTGTAACATTAACTTAAAGACAAAACGATCTTTACTCCTTCACAGATGCTAGTTCAACCCTTGTGAAGTGTCCTAAACCCTACCCCTACCCTAATTCCTTCCCAATTCTGCCTACTGGGTAGTGAAAAAAAGCGAGTCTAAAGGATAGCGTACGCGGATATGCTACATGGAGACCCTCTTGACAACAGACTACTCTCACAGATACCGTAACCTTAAAATTAATAGTGTGGTCGCAAGTGTCCTCTTAGTTAATGCGAATTTAAATATATAAAAAGTAAAAATTATGGTACTGAATTTTTCTTTCATACCACATTTAAATCGTATTTTAAAGAGAGAAAACCCAATTGGGCCAATTTCAATAAAAATTTACTGATTGGTTCAAAGAAAATACATCAATAAATTGAGAATGAAAATTGTAGAAGGGGAAAAATCGAATTAATATTAGGATCATCAACAGTAAATTACAATGAAAATAACATTATTTTTCATATCCTTTTGATTCATTCTTGTTCTAAATTAATTTCAAACAGAAATTACGGGAAATACTAAATTTTTCATAAAATTGCACATAACCTTTATTAATGACCCAATGTTTTATAACAGTCGACGGCAAAAATTTCCATCTTCAATTTCTGTATTTTTTAAATGTTAGTTTCGCAATTTTCAAACATAGTGGTCGCCAGAAATAAGTGTACCCCACTTTTTACTGTCCTTTGTTTCATACAAGGAAAAAAATTTAAAAAATGGATGCCGCGTTTTATAAAATAATTGTTAAAAATAATGTTTGCCTAAATTTAAAAAAAACTACGTGAAATCTACTAAATTTTTAAAAAAATTATAAATGATCCTTTTTGATCTCTCTCTAGAGCACAGATTTCATTAACAAAAAACCTCCAGCTTCAATATTTTACTTTTAGATTTTGGGACACTGAAATTACGGGCGAGCGGGTAAACGGGTGAGCGGGCAGGAAGCTAAGCAACACGGACGGACGGACGGACGGACGG
The DNA here is from genome assembly GCA_011170035.1 of Teleogryllus occipitalis. Taxonomy (NCBI): domain Eukaryota; kingdom Metazoa; phylum Arthropoda; class Insecta; order Orthoptera; family Gryllidae; genus Teleogryllus; species Teleogryllus occipitalis. The sequence continues at coordinate 48,542 of BLKR01014860.1, forward strand.
ACGACCCGGCCGACGGGCAGCCGGGCGGACAAACGTTTTGCCGGTAACCGATTTTTCGGTATCGAAAACCCACAAAATATGGATTCTGACTACGCAACGTGTTAGAGGAAGTAATTTACAATATAGAGTCGACTCCGGTTATAGTGAACTCGGATATAGTGAACCCTCGGTTATAGTGAACTCGGATACAGTGAACCCTCGGTTATAGTAAACTCGGATATATTGAACCTTCGGTTATAGTGCACTAAAATCACTGGTCTCGTTTCGTTTACATTACAAATAAGCACAAGCACACTCTGTTATAGTGAACCCGAACCTCAGCTATAGTGAACCTAGGGAATACGCCCTGGAAAATAAGTCCATCCTGGAAAATAATATATTGTCTCAGAGCCACAAAATCCAACACTAGGCATCTTCGAAAAATTGTCGTCGATCAAAGGCCAAAATAGAAGTCTCTCCTGAGGTGAAGGTAGGGGACCGAAAATTGGCTCCTTATTGACGACCTTATGCCACTCACTTTCCCTGCGGAAACGAAGGTTATGTCCTGCGTGGGCTACAATTGGGGGCGGCGGCGACGCGCAATTGCTTGCTTCAGTTTCTATCTTAGTATTTCTTTATATTCCGCGGGACAAAGCGCATTGAGTTTTACGTATGAGACAGGAAGCACGCGACTGCTACAGCCCGGCGATATCCGCCGTGACGCGCGGAAATGCAATGTTTCATTAGCCGCTTGCGCCATCCCGATACCGAAAGCATCTCATATTTTATTAGGCGAGTAAAAAGACCTTCGGAAAGTGGGACGGGTCCATTAATGCAAGAGGCATTGAAGGGTGTGAAGATTGCATTATGATACTTAGACACAGAGGTCAATGCAGAATAAATTATGGAGAGAACACGAATTCTGGAGTAGGATATACAGAAATTACTAATGAAAAAGTACGAAGCAAACAATTGAAAGGAAATTGATTGTTTTAAGGACAAATAAATATATTGAAATTTTAAGTTCGTGATGTTAATGTATTTTGCTGTATCTCTATATTAATAAAATTAATCGTTATGGAGAAATTCTGTTTTATTTTCACACAATCGGATATAGTGAACCTCAGATATATTGAAATAATATTGTTAGTCCCCAGAAGTTTACTATAACCGGAGTCGGCTCTTTATGTACAAGATTTATCTAATTTTTCGTTACCAGGACTTTGCAATAACTTTTCTCTCGAAGATTCGCAGTTTTTCCCCGCAGCATTACAATATTTTCTCTATATTGCATGAGGAATAGCGAGAAAGTAAGAAGTAATTAAATAAATTCAACACTTTTAAATTACTATTTAAACATTTGCCACAGAGGTTTTAAAAGTTATCATTTCCACGAAGGTTAGCTAAAGTTGTCAGAAAAACTTTGTGGATATAAGCAAGAACAATAAATTTGGCAAAATCTCTCCATATTCCTCTCCGTCCCCGTATATATTCTTACACTTTCCCGTTCGGGAACAAAGTTCGGGAAACAAAATTCCCAAAGTCGGTCGGTCGATCGGTTAGTGATTCTGGGCACGTCAATAGCTTAGGTCATTAGTTCCGTAAGTATAGTGTATGCTTTTCTTCGGGATATGGCTATGATCTTCCCTTGCTGGATGGCGAGATCCGGCGCCGACCTACCGTCGACTAGCAGGGTTTCCCCCTAACCAGGACTCTCCCACCAGCGGGGCACCGCCCCAGCCGGGACAAGCTCTAGGCTCCCGGCCGTTCTCCCAGAATATGTGGCAATGTAATGCATGTTAGTTTAATTGCGTGTGTATAAGAGGAGATGATAGAAAAAGGAAGAGAAAGGAAAGATCGCGCGCGGTCCATGGTCCGTTTGTCAAGGTACTGCTCCGGCGTTCGCCTGGTTTTGATCGGAGAAACCACGGATAACTACCGATCAGAGCAGCTGTCCGCTAGAATTTTCCTCCAGACAGCGACTGCATTCGACCTAGCTGAAAAGCTAGTGTCGAAAATCCTGCCGCCATCAGGACTCGAACCTAGGACCTCCCGGTCAGAGGCGCTGCACCAAAGCACTTGTGAAATTACCTATGATAATCAAATCTTACGTAGGCATCAGATGTTACGGCCACCTTGATTTGTAGTTATTTCGGTCTGATTTATCTGAGTTTCAGTTTGGAATTTTCGGAGATCCTAATCAAACATTAAATTTTCGAAAGTCTCTAGGCGCCACTCCTGCGCATCCGCTTATTATTGCTGGAGCACAGGTTCGATCACAGGCCACTCCAATTGGACTTTGTGGAGAACAAAGGAAGATCTGGGCAGACTTTCTGGAGGTTCTCCTATTTCTACATAATTCACTTCATCAGTATCATCTATTTATTTACTCATGGAATTAAAAGACCTTTGTAACTGAACAGCCGCTACATACCAGCAAGTTTTCGCTCTACCCGCTGGTTCTTGTAATTTATTTTACGGGGAAAATACTTTTAAGTGTGTTCAAATTAAGAACAAAACACGCTTTACAAGTTTTATTCCAAGGATCTCTGATCTCTCTAACAAGAGTACATTAAAAGTTATCATTTCCACGTCATGCCGACTCCTCTTACGCGTTTAATTTTAGTTCTTTCACTAAACAATAAATAATTTTGAAAAGCATTCTTTCATACACAAATGACGTTCTTGCCACATTATAGTTTCAAAGCAATTGTAATATTAGACGGGCTTTTTGATGACGTGTCAATTTGACATTTGGGAATTGTATAAACGAATGGCATGAAGCTTCCGCATCAAGAAAGCTCGATACTCCAAAATATGACGTAAGCAACAGGAAGCCTGTGTCATGTGTCATCACAATACAATTCATCATTTGATTTGATTCTATGGTACTGTCTCTTGTCAGAATTATTTCATTTTCATTCCTTATTATCGTTGAATACTGATGCTTTGTGATACCGACACAGCTTGTGGACGATGCAGAAAGTATTTCAAGAGTGTGAATATTTCAGAAGTGAAAATATTTCATTATTCATTGATTACTTTATGCGTAAGTCATGGAAAGCGGTTTATAATACTGTTGATACAAACGACACATATAATTCTTTTTTTCTCAACTCTTTCATTTCATTTTAACACTTGCTTTCCTCTTCAAAAAAGAAAATTAAATATTCCAAGGAAAAAAATTCTTGGATAACACAAGGCATTAGGACATCTTGTAAATACAAGCGAATTCTTTCTTTCATTTCTAAACGTCATAACGTATATCAAGATTTCCTCATCTACTTTAAAAAATACAAAACATTGTTAAGAAAATTCATAAGGCAGGCTAAAATCATGAAACACGATCAGGCTATTTTGAACTCAAATAACAAAACAAAAGCAATGTCGAATATAATAAAAAAATACGACCAAATCAACTAGAAACCCCGTAGAGAATGTTTTAAAATATAACGATATAAATATGAACGATCCGGCAACAGTGGCTAGTCTCTTTAACCAATACTTTTCGAGAATTGCTGCCGATCTCACTAATGGTCCTCAGCCACAAAATTCAAAAACAGACAGTTCACCCAAAATTTTAGACACGATGTTCGTTTGCGAAACTTTTTCCCATGAAATTCTCAAAATAATCGGTAAACTAAAAAATAAATATTCGTCCGGTTTAGATGAATTCCCGGATTCTTTGTTATAGACCTGTGCGTATGCCATTATACACCCGTTAACTCACATATTTAATTCATCGTTATGCACCGGAACGTTTCCAGATATTTTCAACACAGCTCAAATTAAGCAGCTCTTCAAAAAAGGCAACAAAGATGAAATTCAAAATGATCGGCTCATTTCTCTTCTATCAGTTTTTTCAAAAATATTAGAGACACTTTTTTACGTACGAATGGAAACCTTTCTCAGTAAACACGACGCGCTTTCCGATTGCCAACATGGATTTAGAAAATCTAAATCAACGGAAACAGCCATATTTTCTTTTCTTATAGATGCCGCCTCATCATTGGATCAAAACGAAGCACCTATTGGATTATTTTTAGATCTCTCAAAAGCTTTTGACGTCATTGATCATGACATTTTACTTTCAAAATTACCTTCATATAGAATCCGTGGTATTGCTCTAGATTGTGTTCGTACCTTAAACAACGATCTCAGAAAGTGGAAATGCCTTACTGCAATGATGGAACATTATGTATGTACCTTTCCGACTCTTTGCCCATTGCACGTGGAGTTCGAAAGATCGATTTTAGGCCCTATTCTGTTTCTACTTTACGTAAACGATATGCCCTCGACGATTCGAAACGGAAAAACAGTTCGCTTTGCGGATGATACGAACATCCTTTGCAATACAGAAACCGTAAATTATACAATATTAGGTGTTTTAAATTGGTTCCGAAATAACAAGTTAATAGTAAATGAAAACAAAACGGTTTTAATGCAGTTTTCCATTTCAAATAAATAATTCTGCGCTCCATTGAAAATGAACGGTGTACCATTGACTGATGTTAAGGCAACAAAATTTTTAGGTCTCTCAATTCAGTCAAACCTTAAATGGAACTTCTATTTAAATGAATTGTACACAAAATTAAGTTCATTGTGCTACGCGTTCAGAATTCTTACAAATTCAGGCAGCCTTCATACTGCTCGTTGTGTATATTTCGCCAATGTTCACTCCCGCCTGAGATATGGCATAATATTCTGGGGAAATACATCTTATAGCTCCCAGACTTTTAGATTACAAAAAAGAATTGTACGAATAATAACCAAATTCCACCCACGTGATTCTTGTAAGCCTCTCTTCATTAATCTAGGAATTTTACCATTATCTTGTCTATGTACGAATCTTTTTTTTGTCAAAAATGACTTGCTTAAGGGCGGAAATATATTTTCAGAAAATGCCAGCTCATTACAAAAAATTCACATAAATACATGTACACTATTTTACAACAGTTTGCCAGATGACATTAAATAAATAAATTCGATAGAAAAGTTTAAATCCAAAGTGAAATCGTTTCTGCTGCATAACTGTTTCTATACAATTAGAGACTATACTGTGCATCACAAGGAAAGAAACATTAATTTTAACAGTGATATTTAATGTATTATTTTCCATTGGCCTGTATAATTCTAAACAATATGTAACAAGTATTGTATCGCAGCTTCTGGGTCAAAGACCCCCACCTCGATTAGGTTTTTCGTCGTTTCCCTGATCCATTGAGCAAATGCTGAGATGGCCCCTTGTTTTGCTTCTGGACATAAGTGTAACTTCATTATCTGGGCACGTCTTCTAGAATTTAGTGGGAAATATAGTTATTCAAATTTTGGTTTTCATGTTGTCGCGTGAGGAATTATTATTCCTTGACGAAGGACATCAAAGATAAGAGCCCAAAATGTATTGCTTATTTATCCTCGAAAATAGATTTTATCAAATGGGAGGGGTTTTTTCCAGTCAAAATTCTAGTAGTATATGACTTAGTGTAGGGAATTTTGAAAATGTGCACAGAATTCACTTCTTCCCATAGCACGTCATACACAGTTTTAACTGTTTTTTGAGGAAAAATAAATAAATAAATAAATAAATAAATAAAAAGTGAGGAGAGAATTCCAGTTCAGATTTCCCAAACAAGTTTTGAAATAGTATATTTTTAATTGTTAGCATGAAATAAATGTACAGGAATATTTATAGTAGGAATACTGCTTTGTGTGCGATCTGTTTATGGTAGTTATTTTATTTGCACGATGTAACTTTTTCATTAGGATGGCGAGTTCTGAGCAAGCGGTCTCCGGAGTGAGAGAGGCATCCAACCAAATAACACCAGAGGATGGGTCTCAGAGGGATCGGACTTCACCTGGAAGCCTCGAGCTGATCGTGGCCACTCGGGCAGTGCCCGCACGGCCAATACTGGGTCGTCGTGTAAACGGCGGTGGTCCAGGATTGCAGAACGTGGGAGCAAGTCTGAATTTGAACGGCGACCCATTCAACTATCTTTTCCGAGGAGATATGCCACAATTTTACATTTTAAGACAATCCTTTGGGACTAATGAGATGCATGCACCAACCGTTTGCACTTCGACAATAGTACTCGCGCCCAACGTCACCCCCATCGTCACGTATTCAATGTTTGGAGATTATGGAGGCGGACTTGTCAGCATCCCAACATATTTGGCAATGATGGAAAATTTCGAGTACGTATATCCTGTACTTCCCACAAGAATTATGGGTACTGTCGAGTTGGGCGTGATTGGTGATTTCGTCAATCACCTATTGTTGATGGGCCATGAAATAAACATTGCAACGTCCATTGTTGCCACATTGCCTACGCTGAGTCACGGCCACAGGATTCTCCCGCTTGCCATTTGCTCGCCACTCTTGATGATGTCGGGAGCTCCGGCAGTGATGTGGAACGCGCAGGCAGGAGTAACATGGCCCATTGTAGTTCCGGAACTCGCAAGTCATGAATTGATTGAGGCAGCAATCTCCCTTGCGAACAATAAACCTGTTGTTCTGGTCGCAGGTGATGCATGCCAGGACCGTTATGCACAGTAAGTATTATATTTTACGACAATATTAAATGTAGTATGTAATTTGACAAATACGTAGTCAACGCCATTCTGAAATGTTTATGGAATAACTACTACGTACTCTTGATTAGTGGTTCTCAATTTTTGTCTCCTTGCAATCTTGCCCTTCCGAAAATAGAAATAAACTACCAAACCCCTGTAGTCATTAATAGCAAAGGAAAGAAAATAGAAATATGCTATTTTTGAACGCAATTCTCGACATTTTAAACGTTTTAAAGAAACTCTGACATATCATTTTTATATCGCCTATTTACGCTCTATCCGAGATTAAAAAAAAACAAAAACCAATAGGCTTAAAAGAAAAACAGTTCTCACAAGTAAAATATTATTTGCATGTTACCTATCGTGCTGCAAAATAATTTTCTTCTGAAAATGGTACACTTATAGCGTTATTTTGTGCAAATATTAAGAAAAACTAATATGAGTTCAACTTGTTACCCAAAAGATAAACAATGTTTTGTTTTCTTTCAGAGCACCGGAAGCTGCAAACATCGATTGTGGTCCACCAGGTAATGAATATATTTATAAAAAAACGTCGCATCATGAGGGAAAATTTTAGCATATGGCCTGCATTGCACAGGTTTTAGCTGTTAAATAAGCATTAATCAGATCCGCTTCAGTTTCTCAGATGGTACTTGAACACATTCTAGTTAATCTAAATGAATGAAACCGTCTGGTCCTATTGCAATTACCAGTATTTTATATATATATATATATATATATATATATATATATATATATATATGGGTATATCTACATTAAAGAGTAAAAATCTTCGTGAGAATTATGTGGGTTGGTTGTAGTATAATCAACGTAATGAAATTTTCTGCAAACTTCTATTTCATAATCATAGAAATAATACCCTTACACAGCGACGAAAAACATTTTTTTCCTCACTCATCATTTATGTACCCTCGCCTAAAGAAAAAAAATCGTTTGAAATTGGTACGTAAACGATATTCCTTCATCTATTAAAAATGGAATAACAGTTCTATTTGCCGATGACACGAATGTTCTTTGCAAGAAGGAAACAATAAATAGTGGAATTTGAGAACTTTCAAATTGATTGTGTAATACCAAATTAATAGTTAACGAAGGAAAAACTGTCTCAATGAAATTTTGCGTTTCAAATCGGCAAGCGTATGCTCCATTGAAAATGAACAATATGCAATTAGCTGATGTTAAGGTAACAAAATTTCTAGGTTTCTCAATTCAATCAAACCTCAAACGGAATGTACATATAACAGAATTAAACATTAAATTAAGCTCATTATGTTATGCATTCAGAATTTATCAAATTCTGTCAGCCGTCATGCAGCTCGTTGCGTGTATTTTGCAAATGTACATTCCTGCCTGAGATATGGCATAATATTCTGGAGAATCTCATCCTTTAGTGCCCAGACATTTCATTTAGATTGCAAAAGAAAATTATCAGAATAATGACAAAATCTCATCCACGTGATCCGTGCAAGCCTCTTTTCATTGAGCTTGGAATATAGTATAATGAATTAGTTTACATTTACATTGTGTAATTTAAAAAAAACAAGACTTAAATGCCTGTAACAAGTAATGTACTTCAGCTTCCGGGTAAATGACCCCCATCTCGATCAGGTTTTGGTCCAATTTCCCTGATCCATTGAGCAAATGCCGAGATGGCCCCTTGATTTGCTTCTGGACGTAAATGTAGCTTCACTATGCGCACGTTTTGTTGAACTTTTCTTTTGCTAGGATGTTTCTATTTTGTTAGCAATACAGAAAAATCAAATCTGTTCGTTCGTTTACCGTTACAAATAAGTTTTCTATAATTCGGCAACGAAAATATCTAGATTTGGTAATGCCAATCTCTCGCCTTTTTAAATTTATTATTATTTTTTCTTCACCTTTCAACTGTTAATAGTTAAATTGTTGGGAAGGGATTCTAAAACTCAAGAAGGCTTGCGCAGATGATTTTCTCCCCCATACGTCACATAGTTTTTGACTAAATAAATAAATAAATAAATAAATAAATACGTTGAGTTGGTGACTCGTAGAGAAATAATGCTGTTTTATATCAAGGGCAAATTTATCTAACGGCGCTTGAATATTCTGGACGTTTTCAAACTCCACGGTTCGCGAATAGAACGATGTTAGAAGCAAGGAAATTAAAACCTCGTTAAAATGAACTTTCAGAAGTAATTTTGTAAGTACGTAAGTTTTAATGAGGCACTTTCCATTGAAAATATACCAAAATAACTTAATGGCCTAAGATTCATTTTCTTGCCAACTACTACCCTGACGATCATAGGGGCTGGGACTGGGGCAGCGGATATTTTTGCTTTCCAACGTTTCATTGTGAAAGCATTTTAGACAGACTGACAATTTGATCTTACGACTTTACCGAGTTATATCAGAACGCGGCTGATTAACTGTGCGTCCTAACATCTTCCTTTTTGTTAGGGCAAGGGCGCGTCGCTCCGTACACTGCACTCGAATGAAGGTTGTGGAACACTCCTTTGGGTTGATTGATTGTTAGTGATTTCGGGCGCCTCAACTAAGGTCATTGGTTCCGTAAATGTAGTGCATTTTTTGATCGAGAGGTGGCGTTGATGATCCCCCGCTGGATGGCGAGGTCCGGCGCCGACCTACCGTCGACAATCAGGGTTTTCCCCAACCAGTCATCTCTTACCAGCGAGGCACCTACCCAACCGGAACAAACTAAGCCCCCGACCCGTCTCTCAGCTTGTGTGGTAGTGTAGTGCATGTGTGTGTGTGTGTGTGTGTGTGTGTGTGTGTGTGTGTGTAAGGGGTGAAGATAGGACAAAGAAAAAGAAGGAAAAATCGCGCGCGGTCCATGGCCTGGTGTTGATCGGAGAAACCACGGAAAACTACCGATCAGAGCAGTCGACCGCTAGAATTCTCCTCCAGACAGCGACTGAATTCGGCTTAGCTCACGAACTTGTGTCGAAAATCCTGCCGCCGTCGGGTGTCGAACATAGGACCTCCCAGTCAGGCACATTGCAGTGACATTAGCTGAGCCACCTCTCCCGGCAACCCTTTGGGAAACTAGTAACCACGAATACTCATTCCGATGAAAATCAGAAGACGGGATTCGTATACATGACAGTTCAACTCCGCTGGGTTGTAACCATAAAAGTTCGTGTTCGCGCGGAAGAGTAAAATGGAATGGTCCAAACCTCCACTTCTTTCGGGAGTGCGTAAGCAGTACAGACCGTCTCTGATTCATTAAAAGGGTTTGTATAAAATTATATCTAGTATCATTTATATCTAGAAGTATAAGTGTACAACAAAAACATTTCAAAGTCACAACAATCTCAGCAACGGATACAACAGGTGGGAGAACGCGTTTCCCATTAGAACTTACCATTTTTTTAGTTTATTGATATTTTTTGGTTGTCATAGGTCAGTTTCAGTATTAACTTTACGTGTAAAGGGCTTCCGTGCTAACACATTTAAAACTTTACTGTAAAACTTAAATTTAACATAAGGGTGATGTGGCCTTGTTGGGTTCTCTATTCAGATTAGAATTTGGAGAAGGTTTTAAAGAATATATTGTTGGGACATTGTTTTTCATTCTGGCGTGATTTGGATTTTTTGCGAGTTTGAAGGTTGAAAACGAATCGATTTGGGGGTAAAAAATAGTAAAAGTTAGTGGCCAGGTATGTGATGTGATGTTCAGTGAGTTCTAAGTTGAATTCTTTATGAAGCTGATGATTCGTATCTTAGCAATATTCCTTTCTTTACGAATAACAAACAAAATTGATGGTGATTTCGATTTTCCACTGATTTCCGGCTTGGTATTTTCATAGACCAATGGATAATGATATTAATGAGAATGGGCAATCTGATTATCGTATGGTCTTAGGGTTTAGAGTGACGACAGAGAGGAATAAAGAATGGGAAGGATGGTTCGCAATCTAGAGCCGGCTGTATAGGGTACTGCTTTGGCATTCGTCTTAAAGTGATCAGGGAAACCGCGGAAGTCACCGATCACAGTAGTTGATCTACAAATTAGATACCAGGAGTGGCAAAAAAACGTGGCTTGAGATATTTCTGTATAACATGTTATTGGATATATTATATAGCCTCCGGGTCAATGACCCCCATCTTCATCAGGTTTTTCGTCCAGTTTCCCTGATCCATTGAGCAAATGCTGAGATTGTCCCTTGTTTTGCTTCTGGACATAAATGTAACTTCATTATCTGTGCACGTCTTCTATAATTCAGTGGGAAATATAGTTATTCAAATTATCATACTCCATGTTGTCGCGGCAGGAAGTATTTTTCCTTGAAGGACATGATGAGGTATAAGAGCCCAAATTTATTACTGATTTGCCCTTGAAAATAGATTTTATTAAATCGGAGCGAATACTTTTGTTAACAATCCTTACAAAAAACGCTCATTATTTTCTGTATTCAAAATTCAAGTAGTATCACAGAAATTTGTAAACTTGCACATAATTCACTTCTCCTCGTAGAACTCACACACAGCTTTTAACTGTGATGTAAAATAAATAAATAATTACATAAATAAAAACATGTTAAGCTTTGGCAGAAAAAGCACTACTGCTTCTACATGCCCTCCTCTTAGGACGTTCAGGGATCTGAGGCTGAACACATCTAAATTTCTTTACATCAAATACTCTACTCAGTGTGGCAAAGCACAAAATATCAAATTCATATCATGTTTAATATCCAGTTAGAAAAACACAACTTACTGAACACACAGTATTAAGTTAATGGTTGTCAAAAAAATTATTTACGACACAAGTTATATTTTTGTAGATTATGATATTTGTATCATAAAGACTCTTATTACGACGCTGATCTCAGTTACGTAGTTTGACATCATAATCAATCGAAGTGGATAATCTTAGTTTAGACAAGTAAATAAGGTTTAATGATGTATTTTGTCATGTCATGGTGTGAATGTTTTTCTACCTACCAATTTGCCTGGCCCAGTAAAAGTATATAATCGGTGGTGAAATTAATAATCAAATAAAAATACAACTAAAATACCTTTGTACATTACAGTGTGCTTATGGGCGGTTCTTTCATCAATCCCTTTCAATCGAATGGATTGCTTCATCGACCCCTTTACGTTTTTCTAAAATGTACGGCATTTATATTCATGACACACAGAATTGCTCATAAATGCCTTAAAGATAACAATTTCGTACTCCAATATTCTCGTAAATACAGATTTTTCGATAAACGAAGACTCCTATTTTGAGCTCAGTTTCTAATCTTCATTGAAATTGAATGGTTACAAAATGTTAAGTGTTTTTTTTTAAACTGGCCATTACATTTCTTCAACGCATTTTGCGTAGAAATGTTATGACCATTTTTAATGCATCGTTATGATTTCTTGAGTGTTCTAAACATCTTACTTCCTAAAGATGAACGATCGATATGAAAGATCGGGAGTGAATTTGTAATTTATTACCATACATTTTGTTTCTTTATATCAGAAAACAATTATGTTCATTAATATTTTTTTTAAAACAATGGCTCCTAATTATCGTTATCAGGTGTCTAGTCATATGCGGCTATTGACTAATCATCACTGACCACCTTCACAATTTTATAGACCTCCAGGACGTGTACACCGTTCCCGTTGGCAACCCCTGATGTAAACTTAAATAAATTAAAAAACTTGTAATTTTGAGATGCGTCCATTTAAAGACTCGTCGTCAGGGAGATATAGCGTTCCACTTTATACATAAACATAGAAAGCCCCATCCTCTAATACAGCGTCGTTTCCGCCCCTTGGGATTTTGCGTTAATCACATGAACACTAAATATAACTCTAGCGATTGGTCAACGCGCCCCTCTCCTGGATTGTGATTTGTCCAAGTATGTCGGCGCGATTGCTAAGATATACTTTCAAACAATTTTTTTTCTTTAGGTGAGGGTACATCTAGAGTATATGTTTATAATATATAGAATTAAAGGATTATATCACGGTACCTGGTTTTAATACATATGTTTTTACAGAACAAGTGCAACCAACTGAATGTCATTACCAACATGCTTGGCAACTTTCAGTCATTCAAGCAGAAGAAAATGTGAATCTGGAGGTGATGGAATCACACTCCACAAAATGCGGCTCACAAATTGGCAGTGAAATCCCACAGGTACGCATATATTCACTATTCACATGTTTTTCACCATTTTGTCACAGTTGTTGGACTTATTGTTGTTGGAAAAAAATTAATAATTATAATAAGATCTACTTAAAGTAAGGTTACCTTACCCCATTATTAAAAAAATGGGATATTTCTCATAAAAAAGAGGACACTTTCATATAAAATGTTTTAGTATAATTTATTTTTCTTGAAGACAATATCCTTACTAATAAAAAAATAAATATTTCAATCATTATCATCACTTTCACAATCACGCAATTGCCCTACTTCGTTATCATTGCTCTTTTTTCCATTTTATATCAGAAGTACTTGGTTGACTGACTCCCTCAACATATTTTTATTTTTCAATAAGCATTCATAGAAACATAGGTTAGATTGTTAAACATGTATTGAACACCTTTACTATTTTCAATGTTAAACTTGATCATGTTTTTGGACCACCACTGTGCACTTTTAAGTTACATATTATTATATATTATTGTACTTGAATTTTAAAACTGTCTTCCCCTAAAACATGATAAACAGAGTCGAATATTGCGGCTGGCTTAAGTTTCGGAAATGGTTTGCAACAACCTATGTTCTATTATTTAATTGTCCATATTTTTTTATTGAATCATTAACATTTAAATCATAATTACCACTTAAAAACTTAATTATTGAGCGAACATTCCCCTCCCCCACTTTCGTACCATCACTGAAACACTGTACACACACGCACACGCACACCCACACGCACACCCACACGCACACCCACACGCACACCCACACGCACACCCACACGCACACCCACACGCACACCCACACCCACACGCGCACGCACACGCGCACGCACGCACGTGCACGCACGCGCGCACGCACGCACGCACGCACGCGCACAAAATCAAGAACAAACAAAATATGTCAACAAAAACTGTCTCCACGAATACTGGAATCCCATAGTATAGTATAAATGGATACAAAGCACTACAGTTTCTTACATACCACTAGTATAAAAAGTTGCAGTTACATAACGCATCACGTGGATAACAAATATTTAATATATAAATATATTGGCGCGTGACCTACTCCTTGGGGCCTTGCTGAAGCGTGAAGTCAGCTGCATCGCATTAAACATTGGCATTTTATGAAAATATTTGCGCCTGTATAAATGTCTCATTTGATACCTTGTCCCCCCATTCAGTCCTGAATTTCTTCAGCATCCCACACACCGTTCTCATCACAAATCATTCTTCTCGCACATTTTCATTCATGTCTGTTTTATCATTCATTTCAGTAGATGCAATTCAGATATTGAAATTGCTTTACTATCTTAATTTTTTCCATTCCTATTTTACATTTCTTCAATTTTTTCTCTTTTACAAAAATCGAAATTGTACCGTTCAGTGCATTCGATTTAATTTTCCTCATTTAAAAAGTACTAATCTATTAAATGAGGTTTCATTTGCTATAATAACTTAAATCGTCATTGTGCGTGTAATTTTGAATTTATCATTAAGCACACTTCATTAATATAACTCCCCATTTGTATGTCCCCAGGATGAAAACTCTGTGGATATAGTAAGAATTATAGATGTGGCCTTATCACTTCTGCGTTTACAAACATCTGCAAATGAACCGCAAGACAATGCTTCCTGTTCCCTGGTTGATGACAACATCAACCTCCTACAACCAAACCTCGAGAGCTTGAATCCAGTCAACAAGCAGTATGAAGGAATCAACGAGGACACAGCTGGCAGGTACGGCGCCATAGGAGAACCAATTCCTGGTCGCAGTGTCTTGGAACCCGGCGGCCCCGGATATCGTCACGGCCTGAATCAGAAATCTTTACAAGGGAGAGCTATCTTAAAGATGCTGGCTCGTATTAACAGTGTTCTTGAGGACTGCGAGCGGTGTTTGCAAGACAAGAGATCCAACACCGATCAAATTATGGCGGAGCTGTCAGGGATATTTGAAGCCTCAGGCATCGCTCTGAATTTCGTCAATAAAGGTGCAGCTCCTACGACATCTCCACCGTTCCCAATGGACCACGACGATCCAGAGTTCGTCGGGGAATGGGCTCGTCCATCGTACTTCGTTCTTAATCCACCACATCCAGAACGTCCAGGGAGCTTGTCGACCTACAGGGGGCACATCCTCCCAAAAGTCCGTCTGGATCATTTCATGTAATATGCTGGCACTGAGCAAGAGGAGAATGAGTCGCCAGATGACACATGAGACAATGTCTACAGATTCTTTGAATTCAGCTCATGTTCTTGTGGAACATTTATTGGATGACTGACTTTTTAAGAAAGATATCAAAAATTCTCATTTGAGAATGAAGACTGGCCATTAACAATTGCAGCTTGGATGATTTATGGGAAGGGATTGTTTCTGAAATGGAGCATATTTTGTAGACACTTTTGTACAATTTCTATACTTTTTATAAAAGAAAGAAACGGACACGTAATAAATTATATAAAATGTGACTTAATCTTATATATTTCATGTCAGTGTGATAAGGCAAAATGTATCGATACTTGTTCAATTTGTCGCTACTACGTCGCAGCACCGAAATAAGCAACATTTACTTGACCGATAACGTCTGAACAAATGGTCCGATTATCGATCTGTAAACGGCATTGGACGCCGTTTTAAAATAGAATTTACGCTACGAAACCCTTTCAAAAATGATTTCAAAAAACATTTTAATTTCTCTTAGTATCGGGATGAAATTAAAAAATGTGGGATTATAGCGCCATGACGATGTGCTTCCTAAATCCAACGCCGTGTCAATCATTCAAATCGCGTAAATAGGAGCGTCCTACAGTGAAATTTGGGAAAACACTTCCGCCCTTCCCCTTCCACGCCGTTACGTCCCCGCCCGTTGTGGGCCCTCTCTAGACGCGTGGAATTACGATCCAATTTATTTTGAATAATATTCCACTAAAAATTACTGATAATAAAAGAAATTAAAATGTACACAATCGAACAACACATTTATTATAACGATTCTCAATGATTAATGAAGTGTCAATACTTGGTTTGTAAACTTCCCTGTGATTGGTCAAGCACCTGTATCATAATGAAATCTATCTCGTAATGAGTAACATTATGCAACGGGTTGCATCCATCAAATGACAGAATTATACAATGGGAGTAGAAAATATGTTATTGCTTCTGTTAGCAATATGTCAACAAATTTTAAAAACCTTATTAATATTGTTTTTGTTCTTTTTCTGTGGGATGACTCAATCACACCCGCGCCTCAAAACGTCAGTTACACCAACGCACCATCGCCCGTTTACGTTTCTTGTACTTCCTTATCATCTCACTATCGTCAATTCGTGGCTGCTTTTTGGAAGTGATTGTGAAGCATGCGGGAGTGGAAAATGAAATGAACTACCCCCTGCTAGATTTCAAGTCATTGTATATAGATCAAGGAGACGCAGAAGAAAGGAAGACGAACATCATTGTTGGAAAACGAAATTCAAAATAAAAGGAAAAGAGGACCCAATTTCATCCCGAGAAAGAAGTAAGGGGGGATGATATCATCAGCCAATGTATACAGCTCTTTTGATACAGTAGCCCAGTAGCTTATCAGCCACTGGCCGCAATTTTCTGAAGAAAGAAGTCACTGCAAGAAACCTGTTTCCAAAAGTAAAATGTTAAAAATACGGCGTTGATCTCTTCTTCACGCCATCCTCTAATTGCTTTATTTAATTTCACGCAAATAATTTATTTTATAAATAATATATTTATTTTGTGAAGCGATGAATATTTTACACATTTTGACCATTTTACTAATAAACTATTTCTAAACTAATTAAACTATATATTTCTAACAATTAAACTGGGTTTATTTCTACAAATGTATATTTACCCAAAGAAAAATGTTTTCAAAGAAATACTTCTGGACATAACTGCACAATGTTACTTCAAAGTAACAAAGCATTTTTGAAATATTACAATTTTCTAAATGTACTAAAGTTTCACGAAGCAATGTAAGACGTTTCGCAAATATAAATATTTTTTTTGACAACGAAATGAAAGTTTAGGCAGTAGAGGGGTAAAAATATTTTTTTTTAAAAGCCTTCGTAGCGTAAATTCTGTTTTAAAAAGTCGTCCAACGCCGTTTACAGATAGAAATCGGACCATTCATTCAGTCGTTATCGGTCAAGTAAATACTTTGTTACAGTGCTGCAATCTATTGAATTTTCCTACTATTTTTTCGGTTCATTTAGCTTTAAGTGTATATAAAGGACTTGGGAGTAAGAAGGATCATTTTTTCATTCATATAATTTTTTGCTGGGGATTTTTACTGCATGCAAAATGATACACCAGATAAACCTGTAAAGAATCCATGGTTCTCGTTTTATTTCGATGAAACACTGTAAAATCCTTTAAACCAAAACGCTCATTCCAAAATGTGCCCGTGTGGCTTATGTTTTTCGCCCTAACCATTTATAAATTTCAAAAACTTTCAACATGTATTTGTCAAAAACTATCTTACTGGCGATGAAAATTATGGAGTATTGACACACTACTGACGTTTTAAAGTCAATATGAAAATTAGCATCTGCACAGTTTTTTCTCATTTTCAAATGGTTACTTTGCACAAGAAAAATTCAACACAAAGTTGTGATGGATTTTAATTTTTTTTATTTTAAATTTTTTATTATTATTATTCTATCGTTTAAATGTAAAACCGAGAACATAATGAATGTATCTACTGCTGAGACTTTACTATATATTCTTGACACTTTCATCTAGTATTGCAGTATCGAACTCCTCCATTCATTCTTTTGAGATGGATGTGTAGTCATTTTCAAGTAGTCTGACTTTACACAACTTCAGTGATCGCGCCTTTCAAATCTGAGGCTACATTCAAAGTACTTCAAGCATGAAATATTTGTATGGGATGTGACATTGATCAGTTCTGAGTACGAGTGGTCACAGATTCATTTCTATGAAATTCAACTGCGAGTGTTTCTCGCGTTATTCAGAAGATTTCGGATGGTCGGTTGGTTAGTTGGTTAGTGATTACGTGCGCGTCAACAGCATAGGTCATTATTCCCGTACGTTTAGTGCATGTTTTTCCTCGGGAGATGGCGGTGATCTTCCCCCGCTGGATGGCGAGATCGCGCGCCGACCTACCGTCGGCTAGCGGGATTTCCCCCTAACCAGATACTTCCCACCAGCGGGTTACCGCCCCAGCCGGGACAAGCTCAAAGCTCCCGACCGGACACCCGGAATATATAATAGTGTAGTGCATGTTAGAGTAAGGGGAGAGGATAGGACAAGGAAGAGGAAGGAAAGATCGTCCAGAATTCGATCTTGAATTCTCCTCCAGACAGCGACTGAATTCGACATAGATGAAAAGCTAGTGTCGAAAATCCTGCCGCCGTCGGGACTCGAACCTAGGACCTCCCGGTCAGAGGCGCTGCGGTGACATAATTGATGCTCTGAGCTACCTTTATTCAGAGCTGGTTTATTCAGAAGAAATATACTAATAAGTTTGGAGCAATTTTTGTTGGATTACATTTTTCAGTAAAGCAGTGGCCATAAAGAAAGTAATTTCGTAACCACGGTATGTATTCCAACTTTCACCCTTTCTTTTCTTCCTTCATCTCTCCCTCTTCTAATTATATTTCTTAGTACATCAAATATGTATCTCACACTATGTCAAGACAGTTACAAAATTAAAGCTGACTGAATTTCAGTCATGACAAGTATTCGTTTCAAATCTTAGGATGTTTTGGAGCAATAAGTTTATGATATAACAGGACTACTGCCCTGAAGTTGTCGTTCGGCTTCAGTATAACTACTACGTTCTGTTTTGTTTTACTTCGGTTTTACTTACTCATTCTTAGGTATGCAAGTTCTCGAAAATCACTCGGAGTCGTTCCCAGGCTCCTTGTATTACCGTGTCAGCGTTGCGCGCCTCGCGCTGCCCCGACATAGCACTGCCTCGGCGGCGATTTCGCTGAGGCGACGCATTCCTTCCGCGGAGGCAGGGCCGGCGGCGAGGGGCCTTGTCTCCGCCGCGCCTCGAGGATGGAGGAGAGTGGGGTGGATGGGCAAGCAGCACAGAGCGGGCTGAGAACGGAAAGAGGAGGAGGAATGTGTGATGAGGTGAAAAAGTAGAGCAGCGTTAAGGGGTACGTGATGGAGGGAAGAAAAATAGTGGGCAAGGCAGTGGCGAGGACAGTGAAAAGGATGGTGATAGACGGGAAGGTAACAGAGAGGAAGGGCAGGGACGGCGTGTACAGTGGGGGAAATGACTGATGTGATAATGGTAGCAAGAGGAAGGAAAGAAGGATGGGATGGGATAGGATGGAATGGGATGGAATGGGATGGGATGGGAAGGGGAGGGGGAGGGGAAGGGAGTTAGTGGAAGGGGGAGGGGAAGGAGGGGAGGGAGGGGGGAGGGGGAGGGAGGGGGGGGGGGGGAGGGAGGGGGGGGGGGGGGAGGGAACGAGGGGATGGATGGATGGATGGATGGAAAGAAGTGTGATTGTAAGGATAATAAAGGTGAAGGGGAAGAATACGAAGGGGAAGAATGGACGAAGGGAACTCAAACTTTGACCGGTACAGAATGTACCGAATATGGAAGGAAAGCGTAGAGAGAAGTGAGGAGGGGGAATCGGAGTGCGGAGTGGAGTGTGACGACACACTAAATGCGGGGCGAGGAAGCGCTACGCTATTAGCTTCGCCTGGGGCATGGCGTAGAACAGCTGGGTTGGGCTGGGTTGGGCTGGGTTGGGCTGGGTTGGGCTGGGGTGGGCTGGGTTGGGCTGGGTTGGGCTGGGGGGATGGATGGATGGATGGATGGAAAGAAGTGTGATTGTAAGGATAATAAAGGTGAAGGGGAAGAATACGAAGGGGAAGAATGGACGAAGGGAACTCAAACTTTGACCGGTACAGAATGTACCGAATATGGAAGGAAAGCGTAGAGAGAAGTGAGGAGGGGGAATCGGAGTGCGGAGTGGAGTGTGACGACACACTAAATGCGGGGCGAGGAAGCGCTACGCTATTAGCTTCGCCTGGGGCATGGCGTAGAACAGCTGGGTTGGGCTGGGTTGGGCGAATCGGGGAGAGGCTTTCTCTCTACTCCGTAGCGAGAAATAAAAAAGGGGAACTATGTGTTGTGTTTAAAATGTTTTGATCTATCACGTCATATTAATTTTTTTTTTATTTACTGAAATTGTCATATAATAAATGGAATGCATTAATTTCGGAACGACCATCGTATACGTAGATGATTTTAAAACATTTCATAATAACATTGAACGATTACAATCGATACTCAAGCTTAAGTTCCAAATAAAATCTTCTCTGTCGCATAACGGTTTCTATACAATTAAAATTGCACTGGGCATGACAAAGGAAAATAATATTTGTTTTAGCAATGGTGTCCAATGCGTTACCTTTTAGATTCTGTAATTACAAAAGACTTAATATTTCTGAAACAAGTATTGTACCACAGCTTCTGGGTCAATGACCTCCATTTCGATCAGGTTTATTCCTATAGTTTCCCTGATCCTATGAGAAAATGCTGAGATGGCCCCTTGTTTTGCTTCTGGTCGTAAATGTAGCTTCACTATGTTTACCTTTTCTTGAGCTCTTTCGGGAATGTAGATATTTGAATAATCGTTTTCTATTTTATCACGGCAGTAAGTCGACTTTTCCACGTGAGTCACTAGGGATAATAATCTAAAGTTGTAGCTGATTTGCCCTTGCGAAGAGTTTTTATTATTAGGGAGCGAATACTTTCATATCAATTCCTACCAAAAACCCTCTTCTGAGTGAATTGTATAGGGCCTATACAACAATTTTAAGATTCAGAATTCAAAATAACACGAAAGCTAACATATCCAAGTCAGTTTCTTCTTACCTATGGCCAATAAAAGGAGATATTTCATATCAAGCACGGAAAGAAATAAGGGACATTTTTACGACGAAGAGAAATAATAGGCCTAATTGCGCTTCATCTATTTATGAGCTGTGCAAGAAACTAGGCAGGGCGTCTGACACGCCATAGCTAAGGACCAGCCAGTTCTAATTCTGCAAAGGTATAGCGAAGTAATGGAATTGACTCAATATTACTGATAAACCTTGATTTGCATTACTGCGAAATGCATCGTGTGGTGTGAACACGAGAAACAATACCCCTTTTCCTCAATAAATTATTACAATTGTCGTAATTAACGTTAATCATGGTTCTTAACGTTAATTATCGTTAATTAACAGGACGTTTTTAGTAATTCATTTTATTACAAATTAATTTTTGAAGGGCGTCTGCATTAATGCAGCTGAAATACGTGTACGATATATACTTTACAACACAAAAAAAATCGATAAAAATACAATGCGCACGCGCGGGAAATAGTATATTTCATTTCATTATGTACACTGGGAATCGTACTCAGCGTACGTATCAAATACTCAGTTTATTGATGTGCTTCTGTTGAAAATACACTGACGGAGCAAATTAGGTCATTATGCAAAAAATCACATTTTCAGATAAACAATTTTATTCAGAAGTATTACATAGTAACACGAATTAGCTGTAACCTGTAAAACACGATGGTATGAATCTCTTATTCAATGAAATCGATATATTCCGAATTCATGCCTCATGAAGATTTTGACAAAAATATCAGGGGGTCTCGATACGCAATTGAACCAAGTACGGTATAAAAATAATTGTATTGGTTAAGGGTTAATGTATACGTTACGCCACGGTTCCACGTAGAAGTGCCCTACTACCATTTCTGAGTTATGAGAGACGTGGCGATGTAAATGAAAAGATTCAGGAGGGAAAGATAGGGAAAGATGAGGAAAGACGTAAAAATATGAAACTAATAATTAAAAAAACTCTTTATTAAAAGGAGGGAATT
The DNA here is from genome assembly GCA_011170035.1 of Teleogryllus occipitalis. Lineage (NCBI taxonomy): Eukaryota > Metazoa > Arthropoda > Insecta > Orthoptera > Gryllidae > Teleogryllus > Teleogryllus occipitalis. Next base: position 70,133 of record BLKR01014860.1, read on the forward strand.
TCCTTGATCTTTTTAAAAAATAGATAATCCCTATAGAAAGACTGATCGAAGCAGTGAAAAGAACATACAAAATACTGTATTGGAAGAGTTACAAATAATTGTCAGTAATTTTCACTGTATGTGTTAAGACAGAGCAGTTGAATTATGTTAGGATATTCAGATGTTTTATACATTTTGTTAGATATATTTTCACTACATATTGTTTTAATACAATAGAATGGGAAACGAGAATTCAAATCACCATATTCAACTTTATTTCATTGGAAAAATTCACAAATTTAAGTGAGTTACGTCACTTGTTTCTCAAAACCATTGGTATATATTGTATTGTTGACTCTGCGAAAGAACATGTATATAACTAAGATATGAGTAAGATAAAGATCCTAGCTAAATTCTTTGCAAACTGTCACTGAAGAAATTCTGTGGTGGCAGCTGAGATTTTGTGGTACTCCATGATAAAATATATGGGGTGAATAAGATATCAACCACAATAGTATAACCACGATACTATTGTGGTTGATATCTTATTCACTCCATATATTTTGTCACTGAAGAGTTAATGAATAGTTTAATTTTGAAAATTATCCTGCCCTCGTTCTACGCACTTGTAAGCTTTATATAGAGCTATGACGAATTTGGTTTCAAATATCAAAAGCACGAAAAATACAAATTACTATAAGTAAGGGTGTCAATTGACGCCCTAACTATTAGGCATTCTGAGTCACTTTAACAAAACGCCACAAAGTTCACGTGAAAAATCATTGGGATTAATATATACGTTTTTTAGGGGGAGAACTATGCTCGTATATGATATATGTGTATGTCGCAGTGGAAACTTCTGACAATCTCGGAACAGGTGCGATCGAATTGAACAATGATTTCGTTCCTTTCTTAGAAAGAGAAATTGCTCTTATTTTGTTGACATGACTGTTGGAAGAGAAACTGAAAGCTACTCTTGGAACTTCAATGACCAGGTACAAAACCAAAGTATAGAAAGTATAAAATTATTAAATTACATCTGCTGAGAACTATTCATTTACATTCCTAAGTAATGCCTAAATAATGAACATGCATATTTTGCTACAACTTAATGTGCTTATATTAGCAGACATCGATCATCAAATTTGACAAAACCCAGAGAACTTTAGACTTTATAATCCTAGTGTATTCTACTATAGATATTTCTTTTAATTAAAAACTTATTACGTGTCCTTTAAGACGAAAGGGGCGGGACGCGGCGGGACGGGATGTGACGTGACGCGACGTGACGTGACGCGACGTGACGCGACGTGACGCGACGTGACGCGACGTGACGTGACGTGACGCGACGTGACGCGACGCGACGCGACGCGACGCGACGCGACGCGACGCGACGCGACGCGACGCGACGCGACGTGACGCGACGTGACGCGACGTGACGCGACGTGACGCGACGTGACGCGACGTGACGCGACGTGACGCGACGTGACGCGACGCGACGTGACGCGACGTGACGTGACGTGACGCGACGTGACGCGACGTGACGCAACGTGACGCAACGTGACGCAACGTGACGCGACGTGACGCGACGTGACGCGACGTGACGCGACGTGACGCGACGTGACGCGACGTGACGCGACGTGACGCGACGTGACGATGTGACGTGACGTGACGCGACGCGACGCGACGTGACGCGAAGCGACGTGACGTGACGCGAAGCGACGTGACGTGACGCGAAGCGACGTGACGCGACGTGACGGTGCTAAAACATTTTCGCTCGAACGTGCAATTCCTCTTTGTTGGACACACGGTTGTTTACTGTTTGGATTATGCAACCCGCATGAACGTGCTGTAGCAAACATTGCATAATATGCGCCTGTGCTATTGACGCCAGGTTTTCTCTCGAGAATCAGAATAGTGGAGCGTGGAAAAAATATTCATAAAGAAAACTGGGCTTAAACACTTAGTAATTATTTCTTTACAAATATAAAAAATGCTATATTTTATTGGTGGACTTTCCATTAAGACTTGTTTGCGCATTACTTGAAATGAATGTAATCAACGTTTAACCTAATATATGAGCACGTAAGTCTAATTAGATACTCCACTACCGACGATTAATCTGCTTTCACTATTCTAAAAATAAAACCAAACACAAATATACGCACGCGCACACACGCCTACGCCCACGCGTGGGAACTTACAATACATGTATAACGTCTCAAAGAAGACCAAGAAGATATAACTTCTGAACATATCTTGCTGAAATTATATAAACACTTAGTTTTAACAAAATGATTTCGCATACCAAAATAATAATAATAATAATAATAATAATAATAATAATAATAATAATAATAATAATAATAATAATAATAATAATAATAATAATAATAAACCAAATCCAATAGAATATATAAATACAAATGTTTAAAGTCACATGATCGTGAATATAATTAAGATATTTTACTGTTACAAAAGTGGGCATGCTGTAATTATCAATGAGGTACCACACAGGTCTTCCATCTATTCATAATATATCAGAGGTTTTCATGATTTTTATTATTATTATTATTATTATTATTATTATTATTATTGTTATTGTTGTCATTCAACTAATAAAGAAAACACGACGTAGTAAATATAAAATTAGTGAAGTTTCAGTAACTTTCTTGAACCCAGAAACTTTAACAAAATAAATAGTACCGCAACAAACCTGACAGTGAAACCTATTTTAGAAAAAATGTAAAACAATATTTTGATTCTCTTTCGAACATTCATCTCTTAATACAAATCAAGCCATTATATAACAAATAATATAAATAATTTCAATGAAAGTTCTTAGAAATATTTATTCTACTGGCTTGATCTCTTATCTAATATAACCATTATTTGATGAAATTGAGTAACAAACTTAGAAAAGTACATATAGTCAAGATGTCAGTGGTGAGAGAAGGGCCTATCTCACTTTAGTCAATTACGTAGAAGAACAAATTTGTCTATTTTTTCGGTGACAAATGGTTTTTGGTAATTTTGCGTAGCTAGTTTCGGACATGGGCCGGAAAATGTCGTTTTCGAGAGATTTTGGTCGTTTGTTAAATCTCCGAATCAAGGTTAAACAAAGATTGGTTGGCTAGTGATTCCAGGGCGTCAACAGATTAGGTCATTGGTCCCGTATGTGTAGTGCATGTTTTTTCGTCGGGAGATGGCGCTGATCATCCCCCGCTGGATGGCGAGATCCGGCGCCGACCTACCGTCGGCTAGCGGGGTTTCCCCCTAACCAGATACTTCCCACCAGCGGGGTACCGCCCCAGCCGGGACAAGCTCTAAGCTCCCGACCGGACTCCCGGAATATGTAAGAGTGTAGTGCATGTTAGAGTAAGGGGAGAGGATAAGACAAGAAAGAGGAAGGAAAGATCGCCTAGAATTTGATCTTGAATTCTCCTCCGACAGCGACTGAATTCGACATAGATGAAAAGCTAGTGTCGAAAATCCTGCCGCCGTCAGGACTCGAACCTAGGACCTCCAGGTCAGAGGCGCTGCAGTGACATCAGTTGATGCACTGAGCTACCGCTCCCGGTTCAAACAAAGAATTTGTGCACATAATTAAATTAAAACGATCGAAATTTCAACTGGCACTTCCAACTATAAAATCAAATGAAAGCACAATAATTTAAATTATTATGTCATTTATTAAAATATCAAAACAATAGAAAACTGTGTGACTGTACTGTGGAGAGAAATGTTTTTTGTGAACGTTTTCTTAAATTCTCAGACCCTCACCGTAATACATTTACAATTTTAATTACGAATACGGGAGAATATGAACGTTTTTGGCAAGAACTGATGAGAAAATAATAGTTCCCGTGAAATAGAAAACTCTTTTCAAATACACAGCCACACATTGTGCCTATTATCCCCCATCGAGCTCAAAGTGATGGAATCCTCTTTCATCCTCAGAAACACGGAGAAAGATTTATTCAACAACATTATTTCTCAAAGAACTCTACAAAGCACGCACAGATAGTAAAGCTATATTTACGAGTATGTCGAGAATGAAAACATCGGGCCGCTTGAAGATTCGTTTAAAGGGTCAAATCATACATGTATTATATTTTTTTGTAGTGTGCTCTTGATACTGAAACCTAATGAATGTGATTTCATCGTGTGTTAAAGTTAGACATCTGTATTGGCTGAAAATATATTTAAACTCTTGAGAAAGTCTCTTTTGACGAAACCACTGATTCGTGAATCGACAGGCAAGGCAAATGGTAGTATTACATGCTTAATAAAATGTCAAGGATAACGGACAGGAGCGGCGCGTGGTGTCAGCCACCAGGAGTAGAAGAAAATTTCGCGGTTTATTAATAAGGGTTTATTTAGCTATTTCAATTTAAAAGACTAAAATTTACAAGCTTAAACAATGAAGCAGATTGTCAAACATTCAATTAAATAAATAAAAAATCTAAATAAAATATTAAATACCTAATTGAATTATTCATGGACGAACAACAAAGTTCAATAATTTAACAATCACTACGTGTACTTACGTGAACTAATATCACAGTTTGGAAAACGCATACATATATACGATTAAGTTAATGTAAATTGAACGACTGACGATCCATCAATGAAACTCTTGAATTGTCAAAGCGTGACTAGCGGACTTCCCTGAAGAATCTTATCCGCACTGCAACCTCATTTGCAGGTGTTACTACACAATAATGAACATTATTCTTTATATGATAAAAGTAATTGTCGCTTAAAATTAGCCATAAACAACCCAAGCACAAAACAATATACTGGTAATCCTTACAAGTCAGTACAGTCTGTGTTGCGCGTTCTTACAATGAGCAAATTTGACATTTTTATACATTTGAAGAAGTCACAGAATAAGGATTGAATGATTCCGTACTCATTTCAAGTTCAAAATGGTAGGTGCGACAAAAATATGAAATGGATTTAATTATTAATGGTCTAAAGACGATATAATAATAATAATAATAATAATAATAATTATTATTATTATTATTATTATTATTATTATTATTATTATTATCGTACTTTTTCTCAGCTATTTTTGCTGGTAAAAATGATCACGATTCCCAGAGTTGCTTTGGGGACAGGTTCGGTGACAGAAAAAGTACTTTATCTTATATCTGGACTTAAGATAACATTTTCTAAGGATATGGGCTATTTGCAACAAAACTACGCGCTGTCCCATGTTCAGAACGTTTTTGTGTAGATTAAGTTCTGTTAATTTTTTTAGGAAGATTTTACTGACCAGGCCTTCCGCCGATATCACGAGTGGGTATGTTTTGGTAGCATTTAATTTCCAAACATGTTTTAGTTCATAGGATAAGTTTTCTTAATATTTTTTCAATTTTTAGTTTGATTTTGTGGGATAATGGTACTGCGATGTCTTTTATTACTCCTTTTTATCTATAAGGAGAATATCTGTCCTATTGTAATCGACTGTACGATCAGTTAGAACTGCTTTCTCTTAGTACAAAAGGGTGGAACTTGTTTCCAGCACTAAAGGAGGGGTGTACTTATAGAATGGCGGCGTCGATTCATCCAATAATTTATGCTCTATTGCAATTGCCCTGTGCCCGATTTTCGCTACTTGATTATGCCTTCCTAAGTATGCACTGTCTGAGAGGGAAGATCATGCAGCTGTGATGTGTTCTATTGTTTCTACAACAGCCCCATACTTCCTACAGTTATCCACTACATATTCTTTTAAACAATGCTGTCGATAGTTTCTGGTCTTGATAACTCTGTCTTGAAGTGATATTATAAAACCCTCGGTCTCAGAATATATTTATTTCTCCAAAAGCCACTCCACCAAGAAACATCTAATTATTGTTATTTCTGTACTTTTCTCAGTAAGCATTGAGAACCATTCATCTATTTATACGACTTAGGCTCTAGCAGATGCAACTGGTAATGACAGATCTCAGGAAAGCCGGAGAAGAAATTCATCTTTGTCCGTCCTTCAATTTAAAAATTTTCGCACAATTTGGCAAGTCTGTAGGATTAAAGCTTTTTGGATGGTTATGCAGATTCCTTTTGATAATCCTATTTTTGTAAGACCTGAAGCAAATCGGTCCGTCACCACTCCTGTGGCTGAGATGATTATTGGCACTATTTGAACCTTACTCAGTTGCCAAACATGTTGGATTTCTGCTCCCAAATTCTGGTATTTTGAAATCTTCTCCAATTCTGTCTTATTCAGATTTTTTGTCAGTGGACAGCCTACATCTATGATTGTTGCATACTTTTGTATTTTATTGATAACTACTATGTCCGTATTGATAACTACTGTTATCCTATTGATAACTACTATGTCCACAGTTTTATCAGTGACAATAGGCCTATCCCAGTAGAGTACTATTTCACTATTTTCTATAACCGGTGAAGATGAATATTTGTAAAATGGTGGAGAGTTCTCAATTAGTCTATAATTTGATGCCAATTGTCTATGAATTACCCAACTCTCTTAGGCTCCAACTCAATTAGGCTCTAGCAGATGCAACTGGTAATGACCGATCTGAGGAAAGCCGGAGAAAAAATTCATATTTGCCCGTCCTTCAATTTAAAAATTTTCGCACAATATGGCAAGTCTGTAGGATTAAAGCTTTTTGGATGGTTATGGTGCCTATTTACACTTTTTTATTATTATTATTATTATTATTATTATTATTATTATTATTATTATTATTATTATTATTTATTGCAACATTTTGCCGCCACCTAAAAGTGGGGCTGTGTTGGGTCGCCCCTGCCACTTTCACTACGCTACGTCACGTCACAAATCACGTGAGTGTTATTATTCCTACAATTCTTTTCTGCAATATAATATTCTGGGAGTTATAGGCTGTGTTTCTACAGAGTTTTATGCTATATCTCAATCGGGAATTCGTGCAGCATATACAACCAGCAGCAAGAAGGTTGACTGAAAGAATTCGGAATTCTTAGCGAATAGAGCTAAATTTTATTTCCAATTCATTTAAATGAATGTTTTATTCGAGATTTGACTGAATTGAGAAACAAATATTTTGTTACCTTAGCATCAGTCGACGGCACATGATTTTCAATGGAGTATACAATTGTTTGTTTGAAGTTGAAAACTCCACTGAAACGATGTTCTCATCGTGTACTTATTACAAAACCAACTTGAAAATCAGATAATGTACTATATGCTTTTCTTTATTGCGTTGAATATTCCTATCAGATGAAAAGAGGATTTCCATTTCGAATTGCCAAGAGCTTTTTATTATTTCTTTTTACGTTCACTAAGAAGAAATTACGGCCTAAAATCGAAATCTGTGTCTACATGTTCAAATGGCAATGCATGGGGAAGGTGACTAAATATAGCAGCACGGTATTTGTTCTTTCTTAGATCGTTAAGTACAAATGTAAAAAATTTCCAGCAACACGGAGAATTCCAAACGAATGCAATTTTAAAAATAGAATGTTATGATCAGCGATGTCAAAAGCTTTTGAAAGATCTAAAAGTAATCCCATAGTCGCTTTATTTTTATCCATGGATGAAGCAACACCTTTAAGAAAAGAATATGTTTATTTCTGAAGATTTTGATTTTCTATATCCATGTTGGCAATCTGAAAACGTTTCGTGTTTGCTGAGAAAGATTTCCATTAGTAATTAAAATGCTTCTGGTATTATTTGAAAAACCGACAAAAGAGGTATTGACCGTCGTAAAATTCATTGGAATCGCCTTATTTAAGGAATGTCTTCATCTTAGCCATGTAGAAAATATATGGAAACTTTCCTTGCTAACGTGCGCTTGGGACGTTAAACACGAGTCATAAAAATCAAAATAACTCAATAGAAAGAAATGCTTATCTAACATATGACAATTATATATATATATATATATATATATATATATATATATATATATATATATATCATTGGATTCGTCTTTTTACGGTCATAATGGCAGACTAAAAATGTATGGAAATGAATATACGTATAAACTAGTCCCATTCCCTCATTCATTTCTGTGAAAACTGCACTGCAATAACTTCACCCATTCAAAAATTGCAGGAGGTACTATATTTATGTGACTCATCCTGTATATCATATTGATTTTGTTTTAAGTTAAAAATAGTGTGATCATGTTTCATGACGTTAACCTATATTATACCTTAGTAATAATTCCTGTTTTCTAAGTAAATTAGGAAATCGTGAGATACGTTATGATGCTTAGAATTGAAATAAAACATTCGTTTGGTTTTACAAGATGCTCTAATCTCTCTTGTTATCCAGTATTATTTTCCCGTAAAATGTTTACCGTTTTCAAGAGGAAAGTACGGTAATAAGTGAATTTAAAGCGTGAAAAACCTGAATTATATGTGTCATTTCATGAACGGTATTGTAAACAATGTCTTACGATTTATGAAGCAAGTAATCTACGGATAATTTTATTTTACATTTTGTAGAGAATGTAAGCATACGTGTATGATGTATTGCGTTAGTGCTCGCATTTCTTGTCATCGTAAGAATTTATGCATCGTCTCAGTGAATCCTAAAACTTTCGTTGCAATTTCTTACCTAGTAGTAATTCTGTTCATTCAGAATCCTGCTTTTAGTTGATCTAGGATCATAACAATAACGAATATATATATATATATATATATATATATATATATATATATATGCAATAACTTCACATATACACTATACATATAATACATATCATCACACAATACATATATATATATATGTATATAAACAATGGAGATAAATGATTACAACTTTGAAGGAGTCAGTGATTTCACATATATTGGAGTTAATATTAACAACACAAACAATGTATGTGAAGAAATCAACAAAAGGGTGATGAAAGGTAATAAGGCCTATTATGCAAATATACCACTCCTAAAATCTGCTCTCTTGACTAGGAAAACAAAAGTCAAGTTGTATAAAACTTTAATCCGACCAATAGTAACTTACGGAGCAGAAACATGGGTCCTGAGCAATAATGACATCGAGACAGTACGAAGATTTGAAAGGAGAATATATGGAGCTGTAAAAGATAGAGAAAGATGGAGGATAAGATCTAATGAAGAAATAAACAATATACTTGAAGATCAAGATATAATTAGATTCATAAAATCTCGCAGAATTTCTTGGTTGGGACACGTGCAGAGAATGGGAGTGGAAAGAATGCCTAAACATATACATAAAAATAACATTCTGGTCGTACGAAAACGTGGCAGGCCCAGAAAAAGTTGGATCCAGGATGTTGTGGATGACCTGAAAACAATGAAAGTCACTGGATGGTGGGAGAAGGCCGAAAGAAGAGAGGAATGGAGGCAGATCGTGAAGGCAGCCTTGGCCCACATCGGGCTGTAGTGCTTTGGAAGAAGAAGATTATATATATATATATATATATATACATATATATATATATTATATATATATATAAAAGAAAGTCGTGTTAGTTACACTATTTATAACTCAAGAGCGGCTGTACCGATTTGGCTGAAAGTTGGTGAGCAGGAAGCTTAGGGGCAGGAGACGGACATAGGATACTATTTATCCCGTTCGACAGCGTTCCTGTGTGAGAACGCACGTTTTCGCGTGATTTCGCACGTTAGCGGTCATTGTTGCCTGTGGTAACCCAATGTTGTAACGCCGCATTGATAACAGAAGGCGATAATAATAGCCGCCTTTCGGTAGCCGTTATCTATATATATAAAAGAAAGTCGTGTTAGTTACACTATTTATAACTCAAGAACGGCTGTACCGATTTGGCTGAAAGTTGGTGAGCAGGAAGCTTAGGGGCAGGAGACGGACATAGGATACTGTTTATCCCGTTCGACAGCGTTCCTGTGTTTGAACGCACGTTTTCGCACGTTTTCGCGTGATTTCGCATATTTTCGCGTGAAGGTACTCAACTGAAGAGTGCAACCTATGCACCAAAATACAGGAACAATAATGAATGATTAATCTACTGAATTTTTTATTTGTATTTTCTAATATACAATTTAACTCAATAAATTCCAAAATCTGCTTATTTATTGCCTTTAACAGCCCGTCCCTATGATTACAGCTTTGTATTTTTCTCTTAAACAAAAATCAATTCCAAAAAGACGCTCTGCTACGTAATAGATTTTTTAATTATCTATTTAATATCAGAGCGTTTTATTTTAAATTCTTCTTTGTTTGAGAGAAATACACAAATCTGCAATTGCTTTATTATCACGAGTGCAACAAGGATAGAACAGTTTCTCACAGTGAGTGCGACGCGAGAAAAAGATGGGACCGGCTGTTAAGGCGGAACAGAGTTCGCCGGGTCAGCTAGTATATATATAAAAGAAAGTCGTGTTAGTTACACTATTTATAACTCAAGAACGGCTGTACCGATTTGGCTGAAAATTGGTGAGCAGGAAGCTTAGAGACAGGAGACGGACATAGGATACTGTTTATCCCGTTCGACAGCGTTCCTGTGTGAGAACGCACGTTTTTGCTCGTTTTCGCACGTTTTCGCGTGATTACGCATGTTAGCGGTCATTGTTGCCTGTTGTAACCCATTGTTATAACGCCGCACTGATAACAGAAGGCGATAATGATAGCCGCCTTTCGTTCGCCGTTATATCTATATATAGTCGTGTCAGTTACACTATAACTCAAGAACGGCTGTACCGATTTGGTGAGCAGGAAGCTTAGAGCCAGGAGACGGACATAGGATACTGTTTATCCCGTTCAACAGCGTTCCTGTGTGAGAACGCACGTTTTTGCACGTACGCAGTGCAACAAGGATAGTGTACAGTTTCTCACAGTGAGTGCGACACGAGAAAAAGATGGGACCGGCTGTTAAGGCGGAACAGAGTTCGCCGGGTCAGCTAGTATATATATAAAAGAAAGTCGTGTTAGTTACACTATTTATAACTCAAGAACGGCTGTATCGATTTGGCTGAAAATTGGTGAGCAGGAAGCTTAGAACCAGGAGACGGACATAGGATACTGTTTATCCCGTTCGACAGCGTTCCTGTGTGAGAACGCACGTTTTTGCACGTTTTCGCCTGATTTCGCATGTTAGCGGTCATTGTTGCCTGTTGTAACCTGCGCCTGATAATAAAACAAAAAATGTCGTGTATCACAAGGTTCTTAACTGAAGAGTGCAACCTATGCACCAAAATACAGGAACAATAATGAATGATTAATCTACTTTTTTTTTTTATTTGTATTTTCTAATAAACAATTTAACTTAATGAATTCCAAAATCTGCTTATTTATTGCCTTTAACAGCCGGTCCCTATGATTACAGCTTTGTATTTCTCCCTTAAACAAAAATCAATTCAAAAAAACGCTCTGGTACGTAATAGATTTTTTAATTATCTATTTAATATCAATATTTTTGAAATTCTTCTTTGTTTGAGAGAAAAACACAAATCTGCAATAGCTTTATTATCACAAGTGCAACAAGGATAGTACAGTTTCTCACAGTGAGTGCGTCGCGAGAAAAAGATGGGACCGGCTGTTAAGGCGGAACAGAGTTCGCCGGGTCAGCTAGTATGTGTATATATATATACACACATATACATATATTGCGACGGAACACACGTCGTGGCCTTCCCTCCGACGCGCCGCGCATGATACAACTCTGTTGCGAGAAGGAGTCGTTAGGTCTAAGGATGTGTGAGATCGCGTGGGCGTTACCGGCGTCGTTCGACAGTCCACTGCCGTCCCGACGTCGGACCTCTCGAGTTGTTTCGAATCGTTTGCCTGGATGAGGCTTATGTCTGAAAATGCACCTGGGTGGGGAATACGGGCAGGTTTGTACTCAAAGCGAAACACTTCTGGCTCTGGCATACAAGGCTGTATATTCTACAATCAAGAAACAAAAAAACAACAACACAAATTCAACAAAAATAACAACCCTTCACAAATAATCACATTTAGAACACAACCTTCGTGCTCGGAAATGCATATTCGAAGCAGTTATCGCTACCTCATAAAAAAACACCTTATTTCATCATTCATTAAATAATTTGTAATTCATGCACCAGTTGGTCTAGGAATACCTTCGTCTTAAGGACACGAAGAACACAAATTTTTAAATTCCCTGCGCTAAATTGCTTTCGTTTCCTAAAAGTGGTTTTTAATTCACAATACACTTCAACCACCAATGCTTAGAAAACTCAGTACAGACCAAAGTTAAATTTACTATATGAACTTTGAACACTTTATAAACCTCTTTGAACACTCAATTAACTGGGTGACTTGTTTAAAGTGAATTTATCACTTATGTTCTTAACATAGCTTTCGTTCAAGAGTTCCACACGCCAGCATTCACAAATGTGGCTTGAAATGCGTAATATTTGAAAAGCTTTTAAAAGAATAGTGTGGTTTAACATTGTTCGATTACATCTTTTTCGTTTCTGCGACCGTTCTGTCGCACGGGTACTCACGCTTCTCCAATGGGGTTTTACGTGAACTGGCCTAGTCGAGTGCTGCGAGCGGCGCCTTGGCGCCTCGGCGTTTGGGGACGTGGCGATCGCGCCTTACGCGACCTCCGGGCTCTCGTTGCGCTGGTCGCGACGGCTCGTGCTGGTGACGCGCCGGGGTAGCCTGGCCTCCACGATCCTCCGCCCCTCCTTCCGCTGCGTTTCCGTACCAATTTTCTCGGCTGAGAATTACCTCGGCCTCGCCTCTGCGCCCGTCTTCCTTCCCCAACACAAATGCTTCTCTGGCGGTGTTTTCAGGAATGGTTATCGCCTTGGCTCCTTGCTTCGGTGATGTGACGTAGCGGCGATACAGAAAACTGTTCGGCGTACACCGGAAAAGAGTCCGATTCAGCCCTCACTGAATTCACATAATTCGCTCCCACTGATACACTTTTTTTCCGTTGTGAGTTATCAACAAACAAAAAACGAGTACAATGTTCGTTCTCTTCCCGTATTTGGATGTAAAAATCTCGCGTGAAGTTCACTGCTAGCGACTCGCGACAAGTTTCTCTTCACTAACCATCACCTATAACTGTTTTTACGTGATTTGTGAGACGCGTTGCACAGCGATCCGTCCTTCGAGATTTTCCCGAGACTCTTTCAACTTTCAACGGAAAAAAATTCTTGCCGTTGGCTTCCCTCGTTTTTCGGATACCGGCCAATCACAAGATCTCGTTCCCAAGCTTAGCTTTCGAATTTCTTATTCGTGGACAAGCGTTTCGCTCGACGCGGCCGCGGCCGACGTCAGACAGTGACGGGGTTCTCGCGCCGCGTTCAAATTAGCGAACTGCCGAAGACGGTATTTTGGGAATTTTTATATATGGTCCGGTCCGTTACCAGGGCATACATTCGAGCTCATCTCAATATATATATATATATATATATATATATATATATATATATATATATATATATATATATATATATTGCGTAACGCAATGATTGTTATATATTTACACTTTGTTAGTGGCTGAGGGCAAACATTGGAATTCAGGGTTCACATTCTATCCTGACAGCATATTTTACTTGTTTTTTCCCTTTTTAGCTTCATATAAGAATACACTGAATTAAATGACTTAAGTGATTTTCATTTACACTTTTGCATTTTCACAACATACAGATACGATATAAAGATCTTATGTTTCAATTAATTTCGTAAGTCTTTTTAAACTGTAACTTTTCATATTGCGTTTCGGCCCTTTGATTTATAAAAAAGGAATAAAAGTTAAACTCACGTACATCTACTACAATTTAACGGTCGTCGAGGGAACGAATATTTCGTGCGGGCTCTACCTCCTGCTTGTCGGTATCTCTCGCATTGTTTTGGCTTCCATGCCAATCTTGGGTCATGAGATTAGTAGATTCTCAGAAAGTGGTTCCAAAAAAATTCTTCGAAACATGTTTAGTGTAATGTACCGCAATTCTGTCTGATGATAGCAATATACTGACTGATTGATTTTTTCGTGTTTCCGGGCGCGTTAACTGCTTTGTTCATTAGTCCCGTTAGTGTAGTGCATGGTTTTTATCGGGAGATGTCGGTGATCTACCCCCGCCGGATGGTGAGATCCGGTGCCGACCTACCGTCGGTTAATGCGGTTTCCCCCTAACCAGGACTCTCCCACCAGCGGGGCACAGCCCCAGCCGGAACGAGCTTTAAGCTTCCGACCGGTCTCCCGGAATATGTGGTAGTGTAGTGCATGTTAGTGTGTGTGTGTAAGGATAGGACAAGGAAGAGGAAGGAAAGATCGTCTAGAATTTGATCTTGAATTCTCCTCCGACAGCGACTGAATTCGACCTAGTTGAAAAGCTAGGGTCGAAAATCCTGCCGCCGTCAGGACTCGAACCTAGGACCTCCCTGACATCAGTTGATGCACTGAGCTACCGCTACCGGTACCAATATACTAATTCCCGAAACGTCGCAACAATGTTCTAGCTTTCTTTTGTTCCAGGTTTTCAATAAATTGTTATTGATGGGCAGTCGTGCATTTTTATGCTTTTAATGTTTTATAAACTTGTCCTTCATTGACATAATTTAAGTTATATAGACACGCACTTTTCAATTCTCAGACACTTTGTCCCGGTTTCAAGAGATGGCTGATATATGTCAGTACGATATTATAATTAATAATATTGTACGTATAACGTTACCAATTATACGGGAAAGTATGTGCTGTTCCAGTACTAGTGATCTCATGCAATGAATACCACAGGCGTTCTTGACCTTGTTACAGAAATCGCTGCACATAAACCGCTGGAATACGGAAATTTGAAGAGCAGAAGAGAAAAGCATCAGCAATTCATGACCGTGAAAGAAAGGACAAGCATCAATAGTCCAGATTATGAAGTGATTTTACTTCATCGCCATACAACGTACTTGCGGCAAAAGTATTATACATATTTAATACTGCCACAAAAATAGCCGATAATTCTTTCAGAAACACTGGATATCGTGGTGCCCTGATACCGAGAAAGTGGATAAATATTGTTGAACTAAATTACTTTATGTACCTCACAATATACATTCATTCACATCACAATATATGTATGAGGAAATTTACTTTCTTTAACACGTTTTTCTTCGGGTGGAATAAATTATGCTAAAAATGACGCAGGCCTCACAATCAGCGAAAACTGTATTTATGAAAATTGTGGAAAATTAACATTGGAGATTGGTAGGGAATAGTTTCCGAAAATATTTTTAAAAAATTGTATTTAAAAAATGCCATGTCCAATGTTTTGAAAGGAGTGCTTTTTCGCACAATTTTTATCAATTCCGTGCAATTTATTTAAAAATGTTTGTATAAAAAATATTTCCAAATTATTTCTGTAAAATTTAGATCGATTCGATATAACAACATGGCGCTTAAAAGTGGAGCAGGTCTCAGTTTCGTCTACCCATCTGAATTTTCGGAAATTGCGGAAGGTAGGAATAATGCAAGGAAGCATTATTTGTGGTATATACGACAAAGGTTTTCTTTTAAAGTTATCGAAACGGAAAATAACCACGCATTCAGCTCTCTAACTGGTAATTCATAAGAAACTTCGCAAGTTTCAGAAAACACCACAATAGCAATGGACTCTCAAGCTCTACCAGACGCCGTTCTATTTTTTAGATTTACATAATGGGAAGGAAGAAAATATAAATTATCTGGAATTAGCATGAAGGGAAATGTAATTTCTTTATTGCAATCAGCTGGTTATCAATTTATATTAGCTACGAATTATGTATTCAATTTATGTGTATGTCAGGAAAATTAATTAAAAATACGAAAAATGTTGTCTAAAATATAATTTTAGAGAGAAATAAAATCTAAACGAAATTAAGTTGAAAATAAAATCACAGAAGATAATTTCAAAATGAAATATTTTATAGGCCTTGTCCTAAGGGATGATGTCAGTTTCAAATAATAAACCTGGCTAAACATTTTCATTGCAATCGTTATTGTTAATTCTTAGAACAACATCACTAGTGTTTAAAAGGGTGACAACATTTTATGTTAACTGATTTACGCGAATTTGGTCAGTTTGTATTGCAATGAACGTCTGAAAAAGCTAAAGCTCCTAACAATGCATGCTGTTTGAGTTTTAATAATGTTTTTTTCTTGCTAAGGCATTTTAAGAAAAATCTAATGTACCGTTACATTTGTGCTTTGTGGCCGTAAAACGTGGAGTGTGTTATCAAAGGAAGCCATTTCCATCCTAGCATTTTTTGGTAATAATAAACGTACAATTTATTGGGACGTAAGTATTATCAGGGAATTTTTTGTGAAATTTATTTAACTATATTCCGATTTAAATTACACATTACGGGTGTTATATTATAAATATTATGAAATATAGAAAAAGATTAAAAAAATACTTTTTCATTTTTCATAATTTTGTTTCAGGTATATGCAAAATAGCCATTTTTGTCCACATATTTTTGAAAGAAGTGGTTACGCCAGGTAAATGAACATTTATAAAATTCTAATATCAACTATTTGCTCCAAATTTCCGGATTGTTTTAAGATAATTTTTCATATTCCTCCGTTTGTTATTATCTAATTCTTTTGCCAAAATAAGCAATTTCCAGTGGGTGTCTTCTACCTCTTAAAAGTATTGAACTCCTAGAGAACGGAATATTTAGATATCACACCGAGGGAAATAAACTTTTTCCGCTTTTAAGAAAGAGAAAACGGAACTCCAGGCAATGTAATGTACACTTTTCGCCCTCTTTGAATTATATCACGAACTATGGAGTGTGGTTATTTCGTCAGCAATACTATCAAACCAAATATTTTCTAGTTTTTTTTCGATGCAAATGTCTTTTCGATGTACTGGGGGTGGAAAATTATAGTTTTCGAATGTAGCAAAAAAACAGTCTTTGGTACATTTAAACCGTAAATTAACAATGTAGAGTAAAGGAGAGTGGTAGGGGTTCTGGAGCGCGCAGATTATACGACTCCCCTTACGTTACATACAGTGCGTAAGAATTTTGTCTGTATACTTACTTTTTGTAACTAAAAAAAATATTTATACTATTTTACATTTTTCGTCTTATTATTTTATTGTCTTCTTTATGTAACTCCCAGGAAACAAAAACAAACACTTTCTGCTTTCAAATAAAAATACAAATACGTAATTTAACGTAAATCTGGTTATTACCGTGCAACAGTCTTATTTGTACACTACTAAAAATTTATAGAATATATTAAAGTACTCAGAAGAAATAAATATTAATACCTTGACTCACAGCCTTTATCTTTCAGAACTGCTTTGCATCATCTCTGCATTGATTGCAACTCATATCATTAGTTTTCCCCCATTCTTCTGCCACAACACATGTTCGATCGGGTTCAGATTTGCAGATTGATGGAGAGTTCGCCATTGCTTGGGCACGTTTTATATAAGCCACTGTTTGCAGATAATCAACAGTGTGCTTGGAGTCATTACCTTGTTGAAAAAGGTATCTTTGCCCCAATTGGATTTTTTCTGTACTCTGCTTAAGATTTTTCTTAAAGAATCTAAGTACCCACCCCCCATTTGTTTATAATGCCACCCATGATCTGCATAGTTCCAACCCCACTAGACAATATGCACCCTAAAAACATCACAGAAACCTCTCCATGTTTCACAGTTGACAGTGTTGCAAGTTTCGTTGACCATATTTACGTTTCTCCATACCGTTCAGCATCCATAAGAACCATAAAGTGTTATTTTCGTTTCATCCGACCAAATAACATTATTCCTGAATATTGTAACTTATTTTCGGGCGCTCTGCAGAATTTAATTCTGGCAAGTTGATTTTTTCTACTCATGAATGTCCTCTTTCGTGATCATCTGCCATGATAGCCGTACTTCCACAGTACTCTGCGCATTGTCTAGTTTGACAGTTAATTTTCCGTGATTCGTTCCATCATTTTGCGGATGTTGGGAGCACTTAATGTTGGGGTTTTCTCCATCTGTTGAATTATGAAACTTTCGTCCCTGTCATTAAGCTTCTTTTTCTTGGCTTTCCTTGGTAGGTTCTTCGTTGAACTGTTGTGTATAAACTTATTTAACACACAGCTGTAGAATGAGGGTTGTTCACTCTGCATCCAATTTCTCTTAGAGAACAGCCTCGTAAACCAAGAGTTACAATGATTTCATTTACGTTCCTACAAAGTTATTTTCTCTTTCCTATCGCGAAACGCACTAATTCGCAAACAAAATGTAGCTGATAACGACCACTATGAAGGACGTCTGAACGTGAGAGAAGTATTAACATCCTAGGAATAATGGAATTTATTCAAGTGTACAAACAAGAATATTTCACGTGAATATAATGAACTTCTCATTTAAAGGTGATTTTTGCAATAATCTCTTGCTTTTTTTATAAATTATAAAGTTATTACTTTTTTCTCTAATTTTTCATGATACCTTCGTGATAAATAATTCAATAAAATATTAAGAGTATTTTCTATGTAAAAATGAATTAATTTCTATAATATTTACATTGTACAAACAAGACTTATAAACTGTATATTTTTTGCTGCTTTTCTGACAATTAGTATAGTAATAAATAAGAACACAATTAGTAAACAAAATAGGTAATAGAAACAAAATAATGTAAATTAAATAAGATATAGATAAAATAATTAACCAAGAAGAACACTATCCACCTTCAATGGAAATTTTGATATTATTCCAGAACAACAATCGGATGAAGGGTGGAGAGAAACATTTTTAAAGTGGAAATGGTTACATCTGAAGAGAGACTCCACGAATACTATGCGCCATTTTGAAGTGTAAAAAAAAACGTCAACATCTTCACAATGAGATAAATGTTGCTTGTATTGTTTTCTTGAGAAATATTTATTACTGAACAACAGAATCTCGACGAATTTCTTTGTTTAATTCTCTTGTTTCAAACTTTCAACATAACTTCATTACACACATTTCGATGTATCATCGGTGAGGAATTCTAGTTAGTTCTGATAGAAATTGAGAAAAAGGCAAATTTGTGAAGCAATAACGACAGCACTGACTTGAACTGAAATGTAACAAAGATGTTCAATGTCTTGTACGACCGTAGGTTTGGGAACACAGCTATGGTTCGCAGGAATGTAAATGACCTTGAGTATCAGCAGCGCTTCGTATCTCGGATAAGTTTTCTTTTTTCAGAGTTATTTAGAAGAAATGTACTCTGGGATGAAATTGAAAGAGAATACGCAGAATACATTCTATGTATAACTCTGCTCCTCAGGATTAAGCAGTAAAATAATTAACGATTAAAAATTTCAAATGAATAACATTATATTTTCACTTAAAGTGACTGACGCAATATACGAAAATACATTTTTAAATGGTTTTACAAAAAACTATGTTTAAATGGTATCATGCTAATACTTCTTAGGTTTGAATCTGGGTTTGAACTTAAATTTATGTTGTCTACTTTACAATTCTTTCATCATAATATTTTTGTGAAAAAATCTTTAAAATGTATATAAAACCACCACCATTATTATTATTATTATTATTATTATTATTATTATTATTATTATTATTATTATTATTATTATTATTATTATTATTAATAATAATAATAATAATAATAATAATAATAATAATAATAATAATAATAAAATTAATAATAATATTCAACATCTTGCGATTTTCATGTTTTGATAATGTGTGAATTTGCAATTATCAATTATGTTTCTTTTTTTAATTTTCATTTTACTTTGAAATCTTAAATACCTATTACCTAATCCAAAATTACCATTTTCTAACAGCATTATAAATAAAAATGTATAAACTTAATGGATAACGATAGGATTAGCGTAAGGATAAAATTTGAATTTATGCAAAGTTCTTGAAGGGCCAACAGGAGTGTAAGTTATTAATAAGTGAATATTATTAAGTGTGATATTTCAGACGATTGTTTTTCATAGAACAATTAAAGGTCTTGGGGAAGTAAAAAATTAAGCCATATCTTCTGGGTGTTCGTCAAAGTTATTTTGGTTAAATTTGTGACCTTGTTACTCTTTCACGCATACATACAACAAAACAAAGGAACAAGATGAGCCTCTTTTGAATAAAATCAAGATATCAGCATTTAATTATAGCAGGAATCTTGTTGCGGATGGTGTGACATCTATTACTTCTACCCAAAGCCCATCAATTTAATTTCCAACAATATGTGATTCATGAAACCTACGAAAATTTAAAATCAATGGTGTGTTTTGATCCCGACAGCTTTCAGACAACTCCGGAACACTACAGGTTTCCCCTTTTCTGTTTACTCCTTATTTTCCTTATTCTTATACGAAACTATCTTACGCTGCTGATAAATATGCGTGATGCTGGGTTTTGCAACACACATACGTATGACTACTGTTGCATTTAAAACGCGATGTTCCGTATCATTTCTACAGCTTCGGCCGGCTACTTCGTTCGAAAAATTAAAAATTAGTGGTAAACGAATCTGGAAACCGATAATTATTTGCACATGTAAATAATATATTAAAGTAACCGCCAAAAAGCATAGAAAAATCATATTTTGATTGGAGACAAATCAAATAAATCTATAACGTGAAATTATCACGACGTCTATTCAATATGTCAATATTTTCAATTACATTCAAGTATTCTTCACGTGCACACGTAAGTCGGTTTCGTCATAATCAACAATGAGTACTCACCACATGATTTCGCGATGCTTATTTCGCATGCAGCTCTCGCGCACCAGTATCGCCTAGTTTTGTCCGACATCCAATTAAAAGCTTCAGCGACTAGTAAAACCAAGGGTCTTCAAGATACTGAGCCGCTGGCCGTTATCTCAGGTCCCTTCACACTTTGGCCAGCTGCTGTTGATGTAGACTCGCTTCCTCCTCTCTGATGCGACCAATGTCGACGTGTTCACGGCAGTTCTTAACATCTTCCGCTCGTTTTCCTGCAGTTGAATGTGATAGCGCCATCAATATAGGAAAGGGACGTTTTCATGTCATTAATTGCACTTTATCGGAGAATGAATCCAAGATTCTCAATTCGGTTATAACTTGCAGCAGCAATGATAGTAATTTCCCCTCCAGATGCGCTAAGTTCAAATCTGGATCCAAGACGACACTCAGATTTCTAATTAAGAGAATATTCTGACACGATGTTCCTACTCTTGCAAATCCTTATCTTTCCAGATGATATCAGCTCTTCAGTTAAATGACTTTCTTTTGGTTTTTCTATTTTTAGTAAAATATTAGTGGGTGTCCACACTAGTTACACTATTTATCACACGAACATTATTAAGCATTTTAAAAATTTGAATTTTTTTCTTCGCCTTTTGAGTACTGCCTTTAGATACGCCCCCCTCACGCCTTTCAGATACGAATAAGTAGTTTTAAGAGTGTTTATTCGATCTCGAAAACGGTAAACATCTGTGTATGCCATAGACGGACGAATACTATAAACCACACTTTTAAGTAATATATAATGCTGTATACTATGATGATATATGTAATATAATTATAATATTATCTCCTATCTGTAAGTTTGTTAGAATGTACCACCAAACGCTCCTGAAGAATTGAATTATTTTTGACAATTGTTGTCACAAAAACCTTTACAATTGTTGACACAATTGTAAAGGTTTTTACTACTAAAAAACGTCCATGGATGCTTTTGCCAAGATTAAACGGATCGTTAACTTCGAATTTTTAATAAGAATTTAAAAATTAATGTATTGTTAATACAGTACTAGACTTTCACTAATTGTACTACCTTCTCATTGACGATTAAATTCAAATTGCAAGGTATCAAATTAGTTTCAATTTAGTATTAAACGGACGAAACAACTATACTTATAATATATGATTTAGTTACATTAATTGTTTCTTATGCTTCTGTTTGCAGAGATTATCCTTTTCATATTGCTTCAAATTTGATTGTTTGATTAGTGATTCCGGACGTGTCAACAGCTAAGGACACTAGTCCCGTAAGTGTAGTGCATGCTCTTTCATCGGGAGGTGGCATTTATCTTCCCCGCTGGCTGGCGACATCCAGCACCAACCTACTGTCGGCTAGTAAGGTTAACCCTCAACCAGGTATCTTCCACCAACGGGGCACCGCCCCAGTCAGGTCAAGTTTTAAGCTTCCGGCCGGTCTAACCGTTATGTAATAGTGAAGTGCATGTAAGTGTAAGTGTGTAAGTAATGGGTGAAGTTAGCACAAGGAATTGAAAGGAGAGATCGCGCGCGGACCGTGGCTGTTTGGTAGGGTACTTCCCGGCATTCGCCTGGTATTGACCGTAGAAATCACGGAAAAGTAGCGATCAGAAAAGCTGGCCACTATAATTATCCTTCAGACAGCTACTAAACACTACTTCGTTATCTAGCTAAAGTCGAAAGTCCTGCCACCGTCGGGATTCGAACCTTGGACACCCCGGCACTGAAGTGATGTTAGTTGATGCCCTGAGCCACCTCTCCCTGTAAATAGCTTTAAAAAGAAATGACTGCATTATCTCTTAGCCCTATACTGGTGTTTTATTTGCATATCACTGTTGCAAGCTCTCTTCCTAAGTTTTGTTCAGCGCTACTACAAAATATAAACGGTAATGTTCTTCACCTTATTAACAGACCACTCAAATAACTTCCTGGCATAATTAGAGGAATTATTGCATCAGTGTTCGCAAAATATCGATTCCCAGCGTATTTATAACTGAAATGATAACTAAAATTATAAGATGTTAAAATTTAGGGATAATATCCGTGTCTCCATTAACCGAGGCAGTCATAAGAAAAAGCAACAAAATATTTCATGAAAACAAATCGTTGTCATCAGCCAATCCAAGTAAGTTGGGACTTTGACCAATTGCATAAACTGTGAATTCCATCGTCAATCATTGGATGTGTAGTTTCTTATTGCTATTCTCAGTTTAAGTTGTCTGTCTGTGAGTGCAGTAAACGTATTTATTCTATTTACTCGTATATTGTTGGGTATATAATTATATACAATGTAAAAACATTTAAAACAATATACGAGTATACAGAATAAATACGTTTACTACAGTCACAGGGAGAAAACTTAAACTGAGAATGACAATTATTACAATCAAGGGCGGATTTATACACGTCACCGCCCTGGGCTCCATTAATTTTGTCGCTTCCTTGAGAAATTATATTATTTATAAAAAATAGATTATGATTTGTATGTATAACTTAAAATATAAAGAACTTCTATTGTTTTAAATAATTAATTAAGTTATAAACAGCGGATTTTTGAAATTTGGAAAGGTTATTCCTTGGTACTAACTGTACTTCATACTAAAAATCCTTAAGGGTGGGGGAATGATCGAGGGATGGGGAAGATTTTAAGGGTGTTTTTTGTATTATCTCAGTAACCATTAACCCTACCGAAAATGTGTTCTATACAAAATAGTATAGAGAAACATTCCTACAAAAATTGCTATAATTTTTTGAGGTTGAATTAACTCTTAATTGAATCAAGTTTTAGACTTGGAAATTTCTGGATTTTACTAAAGCTATGTCTTCATTTTGATTTTTCCATCTTATAATGATGTTATATTATCAAAACACGGAAATAATGTTATTTGTATCCAAAAATTTATCAACAGTATACATTGGCTGGCTTTGCGCAAATAAATAAATATTGCTTAACTTGTCAAATCTTATTTTAGGCATTATTTATCTCATGGCTATCTGAGATTATTGGTTCGGAGATTACCTCAGATACAAAAAAACTAGGAGTACATTAATCCCTAGTTGATTTTGTGAAGGGTAGTGAACAAACACTTTGCTAAATGACTATAATCAGGGACGGATTTAAATATGGACTGAACGGGCTACAGTTCGCGGCGGAACGTTTTGAGGGGAAGCAAATATTCCAAAACTTATAACATTTTGAATTTTAATGTCTTGTTTACTTGAAGCAAAACTGAAATGAGCCCTTATTCTATCTTTTTTTTATTTTTTAGACATATCCCATTTATGAAAGAGCGAGAAATCAGTTTCGATTTTAGTTTTCGCTACAAAAGAAACGGCATTACCATGGCATTGTTCATGATGTACATTTATTTAATACGTAAAAAATAATTATTCTCAATCATTAGAGAGGTTTCAGCAAAATTCTACCGCAAAATTAATAATTTTCCATCTGCACTTCATTTTGAACTTGATAAACATGATCCCCTTGGTAACCGACTAAAACACAAATTACCAAGACAATTCTTCGATTTTCCGTAACCTCTTTCGAATTTTATTTAACCATATGAAATAGTTTTGTTCTTGATGCGTGAGCTGCATTTTTATAGCTACAAATTTTCTATATTTAATATTCGATTTGTTCATCATTTGCAGCCAAGGGCCTAACAGGCCAAAGGTATTTAACTATTCAATAAAAATATCAGAATAGGGGGAACAAATCAACAACTTGTATTTCTTGTGAACGTCACAAATAAATAAATAATTATTTTGTCTTTTAAACAATAAGTTCATATTGTTAAGTCATTGTTAATTTGTACTCTTTGCAAAATGTTAATTAATATCAAGTTGCGTGAAGTATATATTAAATATCTGAATTTATGCCGTTAAATATTAAATACTATCTAGTAAATTATGTTTTCAAAGTTTGTCTCTAGTATCTGTTTTCTAGAAATCGTTAATGATTCGTGTAATTCATTTTATCAAGTATAACATTTTAGAACACATAGAAAATGTATTTAAAGAAATAAAATATAACTTAATTATATAAAACAATACAATAACTTATTTATATTTTAAGTTACAAATGTATACACATATTTACATAAATCATAATCTATTTTTTATAAATAACAAATTCTCAAAGTCCGGCAAAATGGAGCCCAGGGTGGCGACGTGTATAAATCCGCCCCTGTATGTATGTATTGTATGTATTTGCAATTTTAGAGTCGAATCAGGAGGAGTTTCGCAAGATAGTGGCGTTCCCAGGCGTGGACACTGTTTTTATTTATTATCCACAACTGAGGGTAAGGGAGACATGTGGCAAGCATGATGTATTCCCAACATCGCATCTAGCATACTTGTCCTGCGTAAGCTTTTCTTTCGTCACACAGCTAAAGACACAGATTATTTTATTAGGAAGCTACAGCTCTAGTTCTGCCCCGACCTGGAATGGAACTCAGGATCGCGCCACGTAAGCTGTCGATGACGCACGCGATGAAGCTGAAGCACCCGAGGGGTCAACTGGGTTTTATCATTGGAAACCACTTGTCTCGCCGACCTGGATGGCCGAGGTGGCTAAGAGCGAGTACCGACTCAGCGCTTCGGTCCGAAGGGTCGCGGGTTCGAGTCCCGCCTTGGGCAAGGCTGTTTGTCCCTTGACTTTGTGTGTGTGTTGTCGCGGAGGGCCTCGCGTTCTGCTGACCCCAGATCAGTGGAGCCCGCAAGAGTGTTTGTCTAGTGTATGGTCGAATATGCGTCCCTTCGGGACGTAAAGGGCAACCGGCTGTCGGCTGGATAAAAGCCCTAGGACTTGCTTGTCTTACTCGTCACGTCACGCAGGTAGGGAAATGCAGAGTTCTCGTTCTGTGAAAGATTTAGGTAACCGCTGTGAGGCTTCGCGTGCGGGTGAAAGTCCGATATGGCTGCGAAAGCTCAGCGGCAGCACCATTGCCTCTGCAGCAACATTGACCGGAAAGCCGTAGGGTTCGAACCCGACGGTGGCGGATTTTCGACACTTGGAACATAGCTGGGTCGAAAACAATCATTGCCTTGCGGAGAATTATAGCAGTCAGTTGCCAGGTTTGGGCAAAATACTTCATATTTAGTATTTAAATACTTCGCCATAATACCTTGTAAATAAGAATTTAAATAAGTACTCAATATATAGTAAATACAGTTGTATTATATCTTTTTCATTGCAACAAAGTAATAAAAGTAAATATTTTAAAATTATTATTATTATTATTATTATTATTATTATTATTATTATTATTATTATTATTATTATTATTATTATTATTATTATTATTTGTCTTGATATCATAAAATTAGTAGTAGTTACTTTTAAGTGAAGACGGAAGGCTATTGTTGCCTTTACATTGCCACTAATAACATTGATCTGGTTTTGTTTTTTACATAAAAGACATTCGTCTTTCACTGAATCAGACCGCACACTAACCACTTTGTAAAATTCTTTACCAAATAAAATTGGCGGAAATATAGTTGGCCCATTCATTTTATTCAATAAATTTTCTTTATTTCATCGGTTCACTAAGACACTAGTTCACTAAGCAACAGTTCACATCAGTTCACTAAACAAAGAAACGTAACTGCGAGCACGACACGTTTCGAAATGGAGGCATCTTTTTAAAAGGACTGTGCTTTTCTCAGTATTTTACTCTACTGAAAAACTATAGGGCATTTCCGATACTAGTTCAGCAAATTTTCTACAAGGAAAGGTCTCAGAACAATGCTTATCACAATCCTACATATTATCGGATGTTGCAGTGTCTTGTTTCGAGAGATAAATTCAGACGTCTTGGAAAGCATGTCTTTCGGGTCGCATTGCTAACTTGAGAGGAGCTTTGTATCCTTCTTGCTCAGATCAAGTTGTTAATATGCATTATTATTATTATTATTATTATTATTATTATTATTATTATTATTATTATTATTATTATTATTTTTCTCGCGAATTGGCCGTCTTGGACTACACATACATGCACTTGCACGGGCTCAGTATCATTTATCACGTTGCAAGTCTTGCATGAAATCAATCAGGGGGATCAGCATTAGGTTGAATTCGATTTTTATACCACAGGGTTGTTAGTCCTGCGGGGGATGGACTATGGAATGATGGCAATAATATAATGATTTCGAATACCAAAATAATAATAATAATAATAATAATAATAATAATAATAATAATAATAATAATAATAATAATAATAATAATAATAATAATAATAATAATAATAAATGAATGGACGGCACACACAAACAGACATACGGTACACTAATACACCCATGCCCGAGGCGGGTCTCGAACCCGCGATCTTTCAGTTAGAGATCGCCACAGCTCTACTGCCTTAGCAATCTCGGCTATCCAGACAGACATACTATTTTAATTTTTATTATTATTATTATTATTATTATTATTATTATTATTATTATTATTATTCTTATTATATCAAAACTATTTTATTTACGGTTGAAGAAGTAATGTAAAATATTGCAATAAATGCAGATGAAATTATTTCCTAAAGTTAGGAGTTCCTTCAGAGGACAATAGACATAAGAGAGTACATTGCCTTTAAGTTGGTTCTTAGTCGATTCTTAGTCTTCAAAGTTATACTACTTGATTACGTGTAAAACCGTACTTTTATAGATTTTTATCGAGACGAACTGTTCTTAATGACTAGAAAATGGTGTATTTCAAATACAGGTATATAAATACTGCCCACACCTGAAACGACGTATTGCAAAAATTATGCTATATTTATTTTCAGATGATTTTTCTTAACGTAATTAAACCAAAAATCAACGAAAGTAAGCAAAAAACTGCCTGGCATATGTGTTAACTGCTTCACGAACTTTAGAATGAAAGCAAAATTAAGGTTCAAAATTTTATTTTTATTAAAGTATTTTAAATATTTCTTTTTTAAATACATCTACTTTGTAAATTTAAATATATCTCCAAAATTTTTCTTTTTGGTCCTATACTTCCGTGGACGGAAGTTACGTGATCAAATTGGGTTTTCTTGGAAAGCCTTTTTAAACAGTTTTTTCCCGTTGCTTTCTCTAAAGGCGGCGTATTATTATTATTATTATTATTATTATTATTATTATTATTATTATTATTATTATAG
Source organism: Teleogryllus occipitalis (assembly GCA_011170035.1). Lineage (NCBI taxonomy): Eukaryota > Metazoa > Arthropoda > Insecta > Orthoptera > Gryllidae > Teleogryllus > Teleogryllus occipitalis. Next base: position 97,917 of record BLKR01014860.1, read on the forward strand.
GATTAGAGGTGAGATGTGGGGAGGTGACAGGAGGTGGGAGGAGCTTGTTTCCCTTTGGAAACTGTGACGTGCAACCCTCAGAGCTGACCGGATTCCGCGTATTCCTAAGGCGATGTGTCAATTGGAGTCCTGTGGTTGATTAAATAAAGTTGAAAGTTAAAGGGAAGGGGGAGGGCAGCGTACTCAAAAGAAGTCATGTTCCAGTCAATGCATTTTATTACTAATTAAAGGTGAGCGAGGGAGAGTGACGATAAACTATGAGGAGGAAGTATATAGGGGTCGAGGCTTCACAGATGGCGACCTCTTACCATCACTCTGTGGACCAGGTGCTCCGGCGGGGACGACAATAGTAGCAGCAGAGCTCGGGTCCGCGTCATCATCAGTAGGCTCTTGACATGTCCTGTGTTCTTCGCTAACGCACGTGTGCCTCTCTCTGCCTTCCTGGCTCCGCCGGGCCCGTTTATATTATCCCCTCGCATGCATTCGGGAGAGTTTTTCAGAGGTCGTTGCCGGAATGTTTTGCGACGCTGCATGCCCCTTGCCATGCGAGTCCCTCTGGCACGGTGTGATGTGGTAATGGCGGTTCGCCACAAATCCACCCCAGCATTCTCCTTATGACCGAGGGAAACCACGAAAAAACCCGGTCAGGATGGCCTGACAAGGGACCCAACCCGGACTTCCCGACTGCGAAGTCAGTGTGCTACGCACTGAGCCACTTTGCTCGGTATCTCCAAAATACATGTCCAAAAAACTCAAAAATGCATTTTTTCGAATACAAAATGTATTTCAAATACGAGTATTTAAATGCTGCCCCATCTTGCCGACGGCTTTGTCGGTAGTTTTCGTATCATTAGTAGTTTGCGTCACAACAAATCTAAAAGCAGATCTTGGTAATCTATAATATACTGTCATTCTCTCTATTTTCATTCTTAACATAAGCAATAGCATTGCGGCACGACTTTATTCTGAACTAGAGATCATCTTATACCAGTGAAGTCTGTTATAATGTACCTGTGAACACTAGGTACGCAATGTTACAAAGTTATATAGAGTTTTTCTGGTGTTTAAACACATATGATCCTAAAAGAGAGCAGAGAAGAAGAATATGATGAATGGGGCTGATATTTTGAAGGCTGTGAATAAAATTGTGACATTAATATAATAATTTTGAAGTTTGTTTAGTTTCAAAGTAGTAAATTAACGTCTCTCCGAGAGTGAATTCATAAATTTCATCCGCCCATTAGGATTAAGGTTTATTATTGGCGGAGATCTTAATGCCAAGCATCAACAGTGAGGCTCCAGATTGAATAAACGGAGAGGCAAAGAACTCCTAAATGCGATTGAAAATGCACTTTGCAACGTCCTATCTAGCGGCGTACCAACATATGGTCCCGGAGATATGAATACAATTCAAAATCTGTTAGACATATTCATTACTAATGGTAATTCAATTTGATTTCAATATTCAACAATGTCTTCATTTGAGCACTCTCCTGTTACAACGACTTTAGGATCATATATCATCGAGGTAATTTCAAATAAAAAATTTCTACTTTCAATAATATAATTGTCGAAGGGAGGGAGGTCCATACATTTTTAAATAAATCATGTCGGGGCTCAGAGCGAAGTCGCTCGCCTTTCATCAAGGCGGTCCCGGTTCGAATCTCGTTGATTTCCGGACAATCTCATGTGAAATTTGTTCCAACAAAAAGAGTTTGGCTGCTTCACAAGAGCTAGTCTAACCCCCTGCGAAGTGTCCTAAACCATATTCCTATTCTAATTCCTTTCCAATTCTGGCCGCTGGATTTTGACGCAGAGTTCACACTACTTCAGCGCACTACTTAATTCCCAAGCGCAGAGCGCTCGCCGAAGATCGAATCTTCCTTTTGTTCTTTGTTTAACTTCAGAATTCCCTTAAATCTCTCTCTTTTCGACTTTTCAGGGATTAAATTCTGAAATTGTCTCTTGGTCTCTTTCTTCTTCCTGTTCTCTCGAGCTGATAGGCTTCATAGTAGGCTCTTGCTTTTTATTAGCCTTTTAATTTATAAAGAGTGCCAAATACTTTAATTGTTTTTATTTTACAAGGCGAAAAATTGGAAATCCGCGTTAGGAAACCATAGGGGGCTCGGGTTAGGCACCAGCGTGTTTATATTAAAAACGCTCATAACAGTTTAACAATGTTTGATGATTGATTACTAGTGATTCCGGGTGCGTCAACTGCTAAGATCATTAGAACCATAAGTGTAGTACACGGTTTTTGCAAGGCATGTGGCGGTGATGTTGCCCCCGAATGGCAAGATCCGGCGTCGACCTAACTTCGGTTAGCGGGGTTTTCTCCTTTCAGGTACCTTCCACCAGCGAGGCACCGCCCCATTTGCGTCAAACTCTAAACTTCCGACCTTTCTCCCGGCTTGTGTTGTACTTTAGTGCATGTGTGTGTGTAAGTAAGGGGTAGGATAGGACAAGGAAGAGAAAGGAAAGATCGCGCGCTGTCCGGAGCCCGATTGTCAAGGTACCGCTTCGGCATTCGCCTGGTATGGATCGGAAGAAACAAGGAAAACTAACGATCAGAATATCGGGGCGCTAGAATACCTCTCCAGACCGCGACAGAACTCGACCTATCTATCTGGCTAGCGTCGAAAATCCTGTCACAGTCGCGACTCGAACCCCAAAACCTCCCGGTCAGAGGCAGTGCAGTGTCATCAGTTGATGCACTGAGCCGCCTCTCTCGGTTATATTTTAACAAATTACATTACCCTACATCAATAGCTTGTAATGTCCCCTTCAATATAACATAGTGGTTAGAAGACTTACCAATGAAGTATCAGAATCAGTCAACTGAGAATAAGTACTTGAAAAAACTTGTATTTCACTTTTCGCTCTAATGGCCGACTGTCCGGCAAGATGAAGATGAAGACACTACCACTTGATTGGGCTGCAGTCTTGCAAAGAACTACAATTTTAATGCGTTTGCAAAGGACACTCTAAAGAGCAGCAAGTCAAGGGGCTCGCATTAGAAGCCAGGCACCTGTTAGGGTACTTTCCTCTACACATTATGAAGAGCTCACGACAAGAAAGCAACATACAATACATGCACGTTACTTCACAATGCATCACCAGATAACATTGAAGAATTAAAACGGTACACAAATTTAAGTTAAAAGTAAAATCTTTTCTGCTGCATAGCTGTTTCTATACAATTAGAGACTATACTGATTGTCAAAAAGAAAAATAAGGTTCTTTTAACAAAACAGATATATTATAAAGAAATAGTTTATATTTGCATTGTATAATTTAAAAATAACACTTACTATTCCTGTAACAAGTAATGTACTTCAGCTTCCGGGTCAAAGACCCCCATCTCGATTGGGTTATTGTCCAGTTTCCCTGATACATTGAGCAACTGCTGAGATGGCGCCTTGACTTGGTTCAGGACGTAAATGTAGCTTCACTATGCGCATATTTTGTTGAGCTCTTTTTTTGCTTGTAGTGGTAGTCAAGCTTAGAGTTACTATTTTGTTAGCAATGCATACAAATCAAATGTGCAGTTCCTTTACTGTTACAAATATGTTTTTTATAACTCGGGAACGAATATGTCTAGTTTTGTGAAATGTTAATCTCGCGTTTTTTAAAAAATTATTATTATTAATATTATTAATTATTTAAAACTTTTTCATCTTTCAACTATTAATAGTTAAATTGTTGGGAAGGGATTCTGAAACTCAAGAAAGCGTGCGCAGATGCTTTTCTCCCCCCTATGTCACATAGAGTTCATAACGGTTTTTTACTAAATAAATAAAATACTTAATTCATTGCCAACCATGTAAAAAGACTACAAATCAACAAATATATCAACACAAAATACAAATAATTTATTATTTTCCTATAAATTGAGTTCAGCTCCAATTGAAATGATAGAAATACGTTTTTGCAACACGAAATGCGAACCAACACTGTGTCCGAAACCTACAACGCAGAATGCACGAAGGATTTGTCCCATACATTTCCTACATGTCTTCATCAGCAACCGTAACGAGAGGAGGCTACCGCAAACTATACAGAGCCTGGGGAAATGGCAGAGAGATTTAATCAATTCCGATCTATTGGTTGTTGGTTATTCTTAATAGAGTATGAGATGTTTCCCTGCGACACCTTGGATTGATTGGTGTTTCCTAGCGCATCAACTGGTGTCTATGATAGTTCGTCACGCAATGTAATGCATCCCGGGTGGTGGCGATGTTCCTATTCCACTGAAACGTGAGATTCAGCGCTGAACTACACTGGGGTTGTGGGGAGTTTGTCTCTCCACCGAGAGTCGGAGGTATTTCCACCAACGAGACACAACCCCAACTGGGACAACTCTAAACCCTCAATCTGGACCTGTGAAGTAGTGTAGTGCATGAAAGTGTGAGGGTGTGTGAGTGTGATTGATTGTTAGTGATTCCGGGCGCGTCAACTAACGAGATCATTAGTCCCGTAAGGGTAGTGCGTGTTTTTCATCGGAAGATGATGGTGATCTTCCCGCGGTGGATGGTGAGATCCGGCGCCACCCTACCGTCGACTAGCGGGTTTTCCCCTAACCAGGTATCTTCACCAGTGGGGCATCGCCCCAGTCGGGACAAACCCTACGCTCTCAACCGGACCCCCGGCATGAGTGGTATGTGTGGCATTCAACCTAACTGACAAGCTAGTGTCGAAAATCCTGCCGCCGCGGCGGCGTCGGGACTCAAATCTAAGACCTCCCTGTCAGAAGCACTGCAGTGACATCAGTTGATGCACACAGTCACTTCTCTCGATGTGTGTTTGAATGTGTTCTTGTGGGAGAAGGGGAGGGGGCAAGGATAAGGAAGGGAGTATCGCGTGCAGTCCGTGACCCATTTACTTGAGTTCTACTCGATCATTCGCCTGGTGTTGAGAGAAAAAAGTACGGAAAACTATTGATCTGAGCAGCTGACCGCTATAAATTTTTTTCTAGACAGCAGCTGAATTCGATCTATTATCCCTTTATCCATCCATCCAAACATCCATCCATCCATCCATGCATCCATCCATCCATCCATCCATCCATCTATCTATGTATCTATCTATCTATCTATCTATCTATCTATCTATCTATCTATCTATCTATCTATCTATCTATCTATCTATCTATCTCGTGTTGAATATCCGTCACCCCTGAAACTCGAACTCTATGACCTCTCGGAAAGAGACGCTGCTCGGCTATGGTTGTTGCCCTGAGTCTTCTCAGCTGGTATGGTATCTTTGAGCTGAGTCGTACATTACATCACCTTCGGAAAGTTACTCACAACAAAAGAAGAGGCGTGCTCTGTTCTGGAAGCATCCTCTGTTTTGAGTCGTGACACGCACGACCCCACACCGCTCCGGAAACCCAACATATTCTTGCGCAACTTGCAATGGAGGCTTTTCGATCTACCGGTGAACGTCTAGACTGGTCGCTGTGAGACCTTCGTCTGTGAGACTCAAATACAGTACTGGTATTCTTAAATTTGGCTGCATGCTTACAGTTGTTAGCTAAAAATCCACTACACATCATGGAAAAAACAAGGCACACCACAGAAGAGGTCTTCCGCCATTCTTGAATGACGTGTCTATTCTACTGCCCTCATTACTTGATGTATTGACTCCTCAAAACTCACAAGTACATCATTTGGACGGTGAAAGTGTGATAAAAATGTTTATAAAGACATATATACTTACGTATGTGCGATAGCTAGCTATCGTATTGGAGGTTTGTAAGATACTTAGATTTTTTAAGAAAGGCGAAGAAAAGTCAAATTTGGAGAACATTTTCCCACGATTATTAATGAGTATTTTTTTGTACTACTAAAATTGTAAACTACAAAATTGAATTTGAAACATACTTTGCAAGTTAATATATCAGGGGAAAGAATTTGGATCATTAGTTTATTCTATATGAATTGTTATAGAAAATGACGCTAATCATATTCTTGCATCTCTTGAACGATATTTAGTATGGTATTAACAATAGATTGATCACATTTTCATCTTGATAACATTTCTCTCAAGGTTAATCCTTCATGTTCCTGAGCTACTCGTCACGCACATCTGACGGAGCCGCCGCATTCCGGTATCTTAGACTGCCTAGCAAATAGTCAACTATCACTCGCAAAACCTTGCACACAATCAAAATGAAATTGGAAATATTATCATCTAACCGAGTGAAACTTCCGTGGGAACATACATGATAGATCAACAGAGCAAAGCGTTTTTACTTTCTCGCATAATGCTTACGCAAAATAGAGAAAGCATTGTAAGGCTGTGGGGAAGAAACCGCGATGTTTCCATATAAAAACTTCTATTGCCGAACCCTGGTAACGAAAAAGTGAATAAATCTTGTTCTACATGTAGAAAATTACTTCCGCTTACACGTCGTGTAGTTAGAATCTGAGTTTTGTGGGTCCTTATTGCGGAAAAATTTATTGCAGGCAAAATATTTGTCCGTCCGTCTGTCTGCTTGTGGTCAACACTAGCGCCTAAACCGTTCACACGATTTTTTCCAAACTAATATTCCTTAATCAATCCGAATGAGTTCAAGGCTCTGGGAGTTTGAAACGGATATTTTGATTTTTGGAGAGTACTTTACATGAAGTCTTAACATTTTAAAAATGTTCTCAAAAATAGCTCCAATTTTTTGTCTTTGTAAGCGCAGCGTGTACACAGTGTGATAGAGGTATTAATTTACTGCATATAGGTACAAACTTTGTCCAAGTTTACGTTTCCAGAACCCGGAAATGAGAGTATTTCTGTCGAAAAATCGGCGATTTCCAGCGCACGACAACAGTATTGTCTCTTCTTCCGAAGAGAAGGTGAAAAATAATAAATATAATAAATATAATAATAATAATAATAATAATAATAATAATAATAATAATAATAATAATAATAAGCCGACAGGTTCTATTCCTGCGAAGGCATGGTCGTATTTGTGATTGTCCCTACACCCCTCATCACCATCCTATCACCCCATAATTCACCCGTCAAGGCGTAACAACCTTGTCGTACCGAGAGATACGAAAGTAAAAAGCTTATCCTAAAAGTTACACTCGTTAATCGTGTAGCGTGGTCAGAAATGGCCGATACACCAATAATGATGATGATAATAATAATAATAATAATAATAATAATAATAATAATAATAATAATAATAATAATAATAATAATAACAACAACAAAACAATAATCCTACATGTTTGTAGCTATTTTGTTCTTCCTCTCTTCCGTCAGCGTCCGTACTAGTATAATTGAATTCAATACGAATTATTGCACACTCATCGTGCAGCGGCAATTTTCTTTAAAACGCAATATATTTAGGACTAGTTACAGTGCACAGTCCCACACTGTGATTTGATATGGACTCTTCTTTCTCCGACCACGTTCGCACGTTGGACAATGTTTATATGGGTCAATGCTTATAACTAGAAGCGGATTTGGATGACATAAAACATCGCCAAAATAATCAATAAAATGCTCTTTTTTTAAATGCCCTAAAAGCAAAGACAATTGATGTAAAAATCTGATCATTTCAGAGGAACAACTCAAGTTGTTGAATATGTTACTGATATAATGAAGCCTTCATTCCGTTCAAGTGAACTCTGGCAAACTTTTGATTTGGACTGTTCTTTACCAGGAAATCTCTGTGTAGCAGGAATCTTAGATTACAAACAATGGAAGACATTACTATTGCTGAGCGAAGATATTGAATAAGCTACTCAGAAATTCTGTGGAGAATATTTGTTGATCTCATAAATATTATTTGAAGCAAATACCATTAAAATGTTATAAAAATCGATGAAAGCGGCGAAAATGCTTTAAAAATGGCGAATTTATTAATCCCTGTCCCACATTTCATTTTTTTGTAAATCGTTTTCCAAAAGTTGACATATTAATCTGATTTGTTTGCAAATCGTTTCGAAATAAAAATATGGAATTTCTGTATACAGTTTTGTATTGATATTTGCATATGTAACGGCTTGGGAATGCTCTTTTGTGTAATATCTTTTCCACGATTTAATGTTTTAAAAATATTTTAAAATGGAGGTATCAATCAGAAATTTTCACTTACCTTTATAAATAAATAATGAAGTGAATACGGCTACTCTACGCACGAAGTGTATGAAAGCCAGCGGCGCGGATGGCATTCCAACAGAATTTATTTCGGATTACACGGACCCAGAGAGTATGCTCAACATGTTTCATAGAATTCTCTTGATATGAATTCTCTTCATATGAATTATGGGGCAGAAAGCCGAGGAGTGGATGAAAGACATATATTGGAAAGCATCGAAACAGATTATTTCAATTAATTCTCGGAGTTCCTAGATTTGCAGCAAATGTCGGCATCTTAATGTGTATGAATTTGGAATTTTAAAATGAATTTGGGATTCTAAAATTAAACCCATTAATCTTTGGATTAGATTAGCTGGTGATCAGACAGACGCGCTTATTCATATATGCTTAGAGAACAATTACAGGAAAGCGATCCACGCTACTAGTCGTACAAAGTTAAACTGTTACTAGAACGCGCAGGTCTGGGAGACGTTTCTCCGGGGGTTGTTGGGGATAGAGGAACACGTAAAATAGAACGTTTAATTTTGGTTAGGCTTTCGGATATTAAAAGGCAAAATGACCTGGCAGCAACGGCCGAAAAACGCTCGCTAGTGGCACCAATTCTCACAAGTCCGGTATAGGGTTGCAAAAGTTACGTTCACCCACTTCGAAGGGACGCAAGAGGGGGATACGCTTGGTCCGGGGTCGGAAATGGATGCAACGTAGATTGAGAGGCTCGTATGTGCATGGCATCTGCGTGCTTTGGGATGATAGGAAAGATTGAAATCACATCCTTTTAAATTGCTACGCTACAAAAACATGGAGTGGAAAATGGATTAGAATTGGTACTACTACTGCTAACATAGAAACGCAACGCTCGCTCAGAACATATTAGCTGATAACAGACCTCACTTCATGAAAGAATTAATAACATTTCTCGGAAAGGTTCGGACTATTAGGATAACGTTGATTAGGGAATGGGAAAACAGCACTGATTAGTAGTATAAACGGAGACTACACTGGAGAAGAAATAAATAATACGCTTCCACTGGTTTTAAGGTTTCATTGGAAAATAATCTCTAACTTTAATATTTTAGTCGTAGGAAGACTCAGAAAAAATTTTGAACTTTTGCAATTTTTGAAAAATCAATTTTCAACGAACATGAGACCTGCACCATTCTCTTAAACGTCCTTCAAACAATCCAACACAATTTAGTCTACAACGATGGAGCCATATTTTGAAAATTTGGAAAATGTCCCAGGGGCTCTGTGAAGTCCCCCCTAATTACAATGTCGGTTTCAAATGCAAGGGATCGCGACATCAGCCAGATCGATTGGGCAATATCAATTTTTGAAAAAAATGGCTGAACAGTGTAGCCACTTGTATTGTTCACAGACGGACAGACAGACGGATGGAAAGACAGACATTTTGCCATCATTCAATTTTTCAGAATCAAGGACCCACAAAACATGGATTCTGGCTACACTAGGTATTAGTAGATATTTTTCTAAATTTAGCAACTGTATTTATCCGCTTTTCCCTTACCAGGATCCTGTAATAAGAGTTTTTCTGTCGAAAATTCGCCGTTTTTCATGCATCATTACATAACTCTCTACTTCGTAGCGATACAGTAACAAACTATTTGACAGTAACAACTATCAAATAATCAATAAATTAATAAGTTAATAAGTAAGCAATGATTAAGTTAATGAGTTAAGTTACTGAATTGTTAAGTAAGTAAGGAAATCAATAAATCATCAAATAAGTAAACGAGTACCACTTTAAACCTTTTGTCCGAGACGTAAGTGCAGAGGCGATGGTACGGACGGTCTTCTGTGGCGCTGTTACATTTTAGGTGCTGAGGTGGCCACAGACTAGATGGAGAATACGTGACTTCCGCACCAGTAAATAAATAAATAGTATAGAAAAAGTTTGGTAGGTTAGCATGTACTGTACTTCTGACGGAGGGGTTTTCCCTCTTCAGGTTTTCTCCCCTGAGGGTTAGATCTTATGGTCTCTTTTCCGCGACTTTGATGCGATGGAGAGACCATTTGGGGTAAATGCCAAAATTCGAAAGGCTAGAACGTGGTAGGATGTCGACATTGAAATGACTCAAAGCTTTCGATCTTGCCCCATAGTTATTGCATTTATTGCGTATAAAATAATAAAAAGTGGCAAATATGGAAGTTATTGAAAGTTAAAATGAGCATCAACTTTGAAGATGCAAGATCCGCAGTAAATTTTGTATATTCACATCTTAAGGATGTCAAATTAGCGACAACTTATAAGATATTCAATTTTGAGTTTGGATGAAATGGTCGTGTTAACTTGGGACGTTGGACGTACTGGGGCCCGACTCAGGTATCAAACATGAAAGTCGAATTCGAGTCCTGACGGTTACAATATTTTCGAGACTAGCTAAATAGCTATATTGAATTGAATCGCTTTCTGGATGAGAATTCTAGCGGTCGGCTGCTCTGATCGTTAGTTTTCCGTTCTTCCTCCGATAAACACCAGGCAACTGCCGGAGCAGTCCGCTAACAAACACACCACGGACCGCGTGCGATCTTTCCTTCTTCTTCCTTGTACTTATTCTCATCCCTTACTTAAACACACTTTCACTTACATGCACTATACTTTCAGAGATGTCGAGAGACCAGTCGGGAGCTTAGAGCTTGTCCCAACTGAGGCGGTGCTCCGCTGGTGGGAGATACCTAGAGGGAGATACCTGGAATGTGGGGAAACCCCATTAGCCAACGTATAGGTGGGCGCCGAATCGCATTCAGTGGTTGAAGAACACCGCCACCTCCCGTCAAGAAAACATGCATTACACTTACGGTACTTATAACCATAGCAGTTGAAGCGCCCAGAAACAAGAAATAATCAATGTCGAGTCCTATATTTTCCCAACTTTTTCTTTATGAATGACCTCAAGTTGTACGGAAAATCTTATTATCTTAGGACGAGTGTTTAGTAAGGATATGGCGATGGAGTTCGGCGTAATCCAGCGCGTCAATATCAGGTCCGCTGAAGTAGGATAACAATCTAGATTAATTGTAAATTGCTCATTCTTACCAATTTTTGCATGGTATAGAGAGGAAAATCTAATTTGCAACATTATATATCTATATATATAAAAGAAAGTCGTGTTAGTTACACTATTTATAACTCAAGAACGGCTGTACCGATTTGGCTGAAAATTGGTGAGCAGGAAGCTTAGAGCCAGGAGACGGACATGGGTTTATCCCGTTCGACAGCGTTCCTGTGTGAGAACGCACGTTTTTGCACGTTTTCCACGTTTTCGACAGCGTTCCTGTTGTGTTGTAACACTGATAACAGCGACCGTTTCGTTGCCGTTATATCGTCGTGTTAGTTACACTATTTATAACTCAAAAACGGCTGTACCGTTTTCGCTTAGAGCCAGGAGATGGACATTACTGTTTATCCCGTTCGACAGCGTTCCTGTGTGAGCGGTTTTTGCACGTTGTTGCCTGTTGTAACCGATTGTTGTAACGCCACTATTTATAACTCAAGAACGGCTGTACCGATTTGAAAATTGGTGAAGGAAGCTTAGAGCCAGGAGACGGACATATACTGTTTATCCCGTTCGACAGCGTTCCTGTGTGAGCACGTTTTTGCACGTTTTCGCACGTTATATCGCATGTTATTGTTGCCTGTTGTAACCGATTGTTGTAACGCCGCACTGAGTAATGATAGCCGGCTTTCGTTCGCCGTTATATCTATATAAAAGTCGTACACTATTTATAACTCAAGAACGGCTGTACCGGAAGCTTAGAGCCAGGAGACGGACATAGGGTACTGTTTATCCCGTTCGACAGCGTTCCTGTGTGATAACGCACGTTTTTGCACGTACGCAATGCAACAAGAATAGTACAGTTTATCACAGTGAGTGCGACGCGAGAAAAAGATGGGACCGGCTGTTAAGGCGGAACAGAGTTCGCCGGGTCAGCTAGTTAGTAATATTCTGTTGCTATTGGTATTCGAAAGTTGATAAGTTGCATAAAAATATTTCACCGAAATACTTATCTTAGGGAATATTTACTTCAATTTTACTTATTTTACTTGAATTATCTACCTTACTTATGTTACAAAAAACCGCAAGCGACTTTAGTGCACGAAAGAAAATTAAACTAGTAATTTATCAGTATACTTTCATTGGCTTATTTATTTATTTACAATTACTTATTACGAAATTGAAAACCAACCAAACAAAACTAATTATTATTCCGTCATTTTTATTATATTCTGTTTCTAGGAGAAGAGGGGCAATCATTATTTGAAATTATGATTTCATCATAATTTTCATGAAATGAATTTCATCAAATCAATTAGCATTCATTTAATATGTAAAACAGGAAATTACTAGTCTTATCGATGACTGCGTCCACAAAGAATTTTTTTTATTTCTATAATTGTTTCCTAAAGTGCATGAGGATGTTGAAAATTTGAAACATGATTCTCGAGAACGTGACATCACAATTAAAGTGACGCACACTATAACGAACGCTCGATGAAAACTATATACTTCGTGTTGGTTGGTAATATTCAACTAATATGATCCTTTGGATCGTTTTGCCAAAAATAGTACGCGCAACTCACAACGAAACTGTGTCACGTGACATCCGTTCACATTCTGAGTAATAAACTTTGCTTACAGTTTAAAACAGGAAAGCAACACGCAGTGCTCTCAAGAACCGACCTCTTTGGATCGTAGTTAGTGAGAGAGCGTTTATTGAAGCAGAGAACAAAGTCTTCGAAATCATCCAGGCTACTAGTGATACGAATTTTCAAGCCAGCCCAGGTAAGTTTTTATTCATTTTCAATGACGTGAAATGAAAATCAACAGTGTCCATTGCATCATCCTCACTTTAATTTTCTACTTGCGTAATACTCACGTCGATAAAATTCTTCTTATTCATACATATTTGATTGACGATTTGGTTTCCATTAAAATTTTCCATGACATATTTCATTTCTAAATGGGAAAAAATAATTCAAGAGGGTGAGAGACATTCACATTGTAACTTATAATGTTCATGTGGAAAATACAAATTTACGTATAAAATGAGTGATTGTATTAAAAGTATTTAGTGTCTTTTGATCACACACGTAACTACTAGATGAAAATAAGTTGATTCTGAGTAGTTTTTCAGTAAATTTGATTTTCAAAAAAAAGCTTTAAACTTGTAAATATTCTCATGTGTTCCTATAATGTCGAAGAAATTATATATTTGTTCCTGGGAACAAATTTTTTCATTTAATTTGGCTCAAAAAGATGAAAATTTTATATGAGGAAAATAGAAATGGAAACTACTCGCGCACATATTTGGAGTGTTTTTTCTTTTCAAAATTCGCACTGAAATCGATATATTTCTAATCTCATTGAATAATTCATCATATGTTTTCTTCATTCTCCATGACTTCATTGCTTACAAGAACGGAAGTAGAATAGCAATGTAGTGTTCAGTCGTGGCAATAGAGTTCGCTGGCGCTGTAACTGGAGTTTGTCGTTAGCAGGTTTGCCAACATATTTTTTGCGCAGTACGTGTTTCAGTTATCCATTTTTATTTCTAAATAACGTCTTTAGGAAACGACAAAAAATGATTAAAATGACGATAATAGTGAAGTATTTCAAACGGCACCTTGATATACACGTTTCGAATGAATGACAACTTTCAAACGATACCATTTTAATACAAATTCATCCAGCTGCTGATGACGTAGCTCTCTGGCATCAACCAATACGTCACCGTCTTTAACCAATCATTTCGTGTTCGAAGGGTCGACAAGTAATCACGTGATACCCCTTCCCTAAAGTCGGTCGTGAGCACAGCGAGCTCTTAACTTGAAAACACGGGAGAGAAGACGCACTTCCTGCTAGTGGTCGAGCTGTGAACGAACGCTGACGGCAAGAAAGCTGTCGCAGAGAACGAGTTGAAGACACCTCTACAAGTCGTCTAATAGTGTATCAGTGCAGCAAGTTATAGAGGTAATTATTTGTTTAAATATTTTTTTACTTATCGTTTAAAATTTTAAAAACTGTGTGACGTACTTAGGATGTGGAGAACGCATAATAATGTGGGGAAAGTGCAATCAGTACGTTTGTTCACCTTTTAGCAACGCGAGAAAAGTAAAGGCCAAACTGTGTTTTTTTAAAATTTCGTTTAACATTTACGTTATAGTTTAAAAATTATTTTATGTGATTTACATTATGAACTCGCAATTTTTAGTTGGAAGAATTGATAGTAATATGAAGATGAGACATCTAATCAACTAATGCAGTGAAAGCAATGTAAACGCTTTTAATAATCGCTTTCTACATTCACGAGTGCAATTAGTACATTTTTAAATCACTTTATCATCTTTCTCGTGTGAAATGTGGAAGTCTAAAATTTTCGTGTGAAACTAAAATCCGTGTGAGAGTATTTGAACATGTTGGTGACGTGTGGTAGCCTTATTTGAAAATGAAGAATATTTAACATTCAGTGCACCACAAACTATGATATTGTAAAATACCAAGCCGTACTAACGTGTAGTTTGATGATACTTCGCAGTCCTCTTTTAATTCTCTCTAATCACAATATATTTTTCTCAAATAGTTGTACTTTGTGAAATATTTACGTTAATCAAGCGCAGAAGGATTGTAATTAGTAGACTTCGGATATGTATGCACTAAAATGATCACAATGAGCGTATGTTTCAGTAAACACAGCTATAGTACTATGCATAAGCACATTGTGGTTTATTGACGAGATATTTATTAACTTGGAGTTCAAACGAGACAAGCGTAGTCATGACTGTTAACAATGATTACTATAATTCTTTCATCTGAACGAATAGTTACAAAAAAATTGAGAAATAAGCACGTTCAGCACACGTAAAACGTCAAGATTTACAATCTTTTGATATTCATTAATGCTAAATTTTCATATAAAAAACTCATCACTAGTTTCTGTAGAAAAAATATTGAAACGTGATCCACATCACCTAAGATTTTGAGGAAAAGAAAATGGTTGCAGGATGAAGGGATACCAGTCCATCGCTCCGCTCTAAGTATGAGGAGGGGCATAGTATCTCGCGTGATCCGTGCTCTGTTGATTAAGGTAATATTCCGGCATTCATCTGTAACAGATCAGAGAAAATTAGAGGACTCGCCGATTAGAGTATACGGCCCCTAGAATTGTCATGTAAGCTGTGGTTGATTCATACTAAATATGAGACTATGAATTAAAATATCATGCGCGATTGGTGGTACGTTGTTAAATGGATGTGTTATTGTTAAACGTTAAACTTTACATTCATCTGGTTTTCGCCTGCAAACAAGAGTTAGGCAACCACGACATCCATCGATCAAGCAGCTGGGCAAGCAATTGTTATCTCGGCAAAAGTCGACATCGAGACACAGTCATTCTTTTGAAGTACAAAATCCTCCCACAGACGGGACGCGAAACTAGCACCTCCCGGACTAGGAAGGATCAGTTGGCGAATCACAATTACGCCCCGCGTTGAATAATACCCCGTTCTTAAATTTGATGAAATGTCTCGCCTTCTGAATTTATCGGTTATCCAACCCAATACCAATCGTTGACTGATTGTTAGAGATTCCGGGCGCGTCCACTAATAAGGTCATTAGCACCGTATGTTTTCTCCTCGGGAGGTGGTGGTGATCTTTCCCCACAGGATGGCGAGATCCGCCGCCGACCTATCGTCGGCTAGCGGGGTTTTCCCCAACCAGGTTTCTCCCACCCGCGAGGCATCGCCCCAGAAGGAACAACAGCTAAGTTCCCGGCCGGTCGCCCGGCATGTGTGGTAGTGTGGTGCATGTGAGTGAGTGTGTGAAAGTAAGGGGCGAAGATAGGACAAAGAAGAGGCAGGAAAGATGGCGTGCGGTCCGTGGCCAGTTTGTTAGGAATTCGCTTGGCTCGCGAACCCACGGAAAAATATCGATCAGTGCAGCCGTCTTCTAAAATTCTCCTCCAGACAGCAACTGAACTCGACATAGCTGACAAGCTGTCATTAATCTTCCCTCCGTCGGGACTCGAACCTACGACCTCCCGGTCAGAGGCAGTGCAGTGGCATCAGTCGATGCCACATGATGTTGCTGCGCATCATGTTGCACGAAATCGTAAACAAAAAACTATTAAATAACTGACTGAGAAAGAATAGTCGAGAATTATGTAGGAATTAAGTTGTGATGTTTTTGTTGAAAATGTCGACAAGAATGTGACGAACTTTTACGAACTACTTCCAGCGCTGAAAACTCAGATTAGCAAAACATGTTACCAGCTTATTGGAAACTACGTAAAATTTCGTTATGATAATTCAGAAGAGCGACCTAGTATTGAGAATTAATGTGGGAGATCTTCTATTTAACCGTGAAAATACGATATCATTCCGCATACAACCGATACAGTCACTGCGTCGGTGATGACATTTGTGTCGCATTTTTCTAAAATGCATCGGAGACCATTTAATGCAGAAAAACTTGTTTGCTAATACTTGACTACCTAGAGAAATAACATAATTACCAAAACGGGCATTTTACCACTTTTAAATATTTTCTATTTCATTTACAATTTTTAAATTTTAATTTTCTTATCAAAAAATCCTAAAAAACGCTTATTAGATTGATTGATTTTTGTAAGTATGTCGTTTACTATAGACATTAGACCCGTTAGCGTAGTGAACGGTAATACCGGGAGGTGGCGGTGTACTTCCCGAACTGGGCAGTGTGATGCGGCGCCGACTACACTTCAGCATGTGGGGGAATTTCACCGCCAGGTCACCACCCAGCGGAGCACCTCCTCCGCCGGAACAATCTCTATGCTCTCCACTGGTCTCCCGCCACGTGTGTTAGTGTGGTGCATGTAAGTGAAAGTGTGCGTAGGCGTAGAGGATAGGACAAGGGAGAAAAGATAGATCGTGCGCTATCCGTGACCCGTTTGTTAGGGTGCTGTTTCGGCATTCGTATAGGAGTAAGGACGAAAAACTACCAGCTCAGCTAATTTCAGTCAGTCTCATAGGATTGATTAAATATTTCGTATTACGCGCCGCGCCATTAAATCCTAACTATAGTGCACATTTTTATAACGGAAGATGGCGGTGTTCTTCCCTGGCTGGATAGTGAGATACGACGGCGGCCTACAGGTGGCTTTGCGCAAATTTCCACATTCAGGTATCTTCCAACAGCAGGGCACCGCCCCAGTCGGTATAAGCTGTAGTCTCTTGATTGTTGGTTGTTAGTGATTCCGGGCCCGGTAGTACTGAGATCATTAATCCCGTACGTGTAGTGCATTTTCCTTGGGGAGGCGGTGATCTTCCGACCTACCGTGTAGCGACTAACTCCCTCACGCGGGTTTTTCCCTCCAGCGGGGCACCGCCCCAACCGGGACAAACTCTTAGCTCCCGACCAGTCGCCCGGCCTGGGTTGTAGTGTAGTGCATGTTATTGTATGTGTAAGGGGTGAAGGTATGACAAGGAAGATGCCGTGTGTTGGCCGGAGAAACCACAGAAAATTACCGATCAGAGCAGCTGGCCTCTAGAGTTCTCTTCCTGACCGCGACTAAATTCGGTCTACTTTACTAGCAAGATTTGAAAATTATGCCACTGTGGGGACTTGAACTTAAATCCTCCCGGTCAGAGGAACTGCAGTGATATCTATTGACGCACTAAGCTACCACTTCCGGTCTGGACTCTCAACTTATGTAGTAGTGTCGGGCGAGAAAGTACAAGTGTTTGTAGGTAATTGATTGATTAGTGATTCCGGGCGCGTCAACTACTAAGCTCATTAGTCCCGTAAGTGTAATGCATGTTTTCTCATCGGGAGGTGGTGCTGACTTTCCCTCGCTGGATGAAGAGATCTGGCGCTGATCTTCCGTCGGTATAGCGGAGTTTTCCCCAACAAGGTATCTTCCCCCAGTCCCAACTGGCACAAACTCAATGCTCCCAAGCGGTCTCCTAGAACGTGTGTGTAGTGTAATGTATGTAAGTGTAAGTGTTAGTAAGGGGTGAGGATAGGGCAAATAAGAGGAAGGAGTAATCTCGCGTGGAGCGCGGCCCGATTATTAGACTTCTGCTCTCGCATTGGCCTAGCATTAATCGGAGAAACCACGTAAAACTACCTATAACACCAGCCTGCCGCTAGATATTTCCTCAAAACAGCGATTTTAACCTCACCTAGCTATCTAGTTTCGAAAATCTTGCCACCGTCGGGACTCGAACCTAGTAGAGTTAGAGGCATTGCAGTGAGTTCGTGCCATTTGGTGAGCCACCTCTGCCAGTGTAAGATTTTTTCAGTGAGATTTCGTACACGTCAATTGTTAAGGTCATTAATCCCGTAAGTAAAGTGCATATTTTGTCCTCGGGATGTGGCGGTGATGTTCCCGAGCGGGATGGTAGCATCAGACACCGACCTTCTCGTCGTAAAGTGGGGTTTTTTCCAACCAGATATCTCTCATCAGCGGGACACCGCTCTAGCCGGGACAAGTTCTAAGTTTCCGACTGGTAACTCGTCATGTGTGGTTGTTGAGTACATGAAAGTGTAAGAGTGTGTGTGTAAGTAAGGCGTGAGAAGAGGACAAAGAAGAGGAAGGAAAAATCGCACGCTTTCCGGGGCCCATTTGTTAGGGGACTGCTCCAGCACTCTTCTGGTGTGTAAGTAAAGGATGAGGAGAGACAAGGAAGAGGAAGGAAAGATAGTGCGCTGTTTCTATCTACCTTTTTTTCTTAAGTCTCTGCTCCGGCAAACGGCTGATATTTATCGGTGAAATCACGAAATCAACCCATCAGAGCAGCCGATCGCTAGAATTCTTCTGACCTCGACCCTACGTCGGAAATCTGCCACCGTCGGGCTTCGAACACTAGGATCCTGTGGTCAAATGCACTGCGGGACATCTTTTTATGCTCTTAGCCTGTCCGTGTTGTAGGAAAACGACCGTTTTTTGGTACGTAGTCTCACGGTTTGAAAGAGAATCCTGTAATCCTTTTGGTAACGTGTTTTCGTAATGTAGTTTGAGGTCATTAAGTTTTTTGCGAGTCTAAAGGTTTCGAGGGAAGGAATTTGAGGTAAATAATAATAAACGTTGGTGGCTAAGTAAGTGATGTGATGTTCAATGAGTTCTAAGTTGAGTTCTTTATGAAGCTGATGATTGGTGAGAAACCACGGTGCATTGGTTATGTTTCTGAATGATTTGTAATTTTTTTAGATTGGTTTTTGTGGAATTTATCCAAATGGGACAAGCATACAGCGGTAGCGGTCTTAGAATGGTTTTGTATATTGCAATTGAGGAATGATATAGTAATAGGCTGTTTCTATAGATTAAAGGTTTTAATGGCAGTAGTTTTATTTTAGCCTGTTTTATTTTTTCGTCAATGTGCTGTTTGGTATCTAAGTTTAATTCGACGTATTTAATAGGTTTGTTAGGGGGTACCAGTTTAGTTTATAGTTATTTATTGTTAGGGGGTGGGGAAGGTATAGGATCTTAGTGCAAGTATTTTTGCTGCGGGTTTGGATGGATTCAGTTGTATTTTAAATTTGGATGCCCAGCTATCCAGGAAGTTGAGGTATAGTTGTGTTCTATTTCTGATGGCAATGATAGAGTTGCCAGAAGAGAATATTGCTGTATCGTTCGCAAATTGGGCTATGTGAATGTTCGTTAATTTAGGAAGATCTGCAACGTACAAGTTGAATAGTGTGGGTGAAAGTGGTGAACCTTGAGGGAGTCATGTGTTAATTAGTTTGGGGTTGAAATGATTATTTACCTTCACTGAAAAAGTTATATTATTGAGAAAGCTATTGATAATTGATTTTATGTAGAATGGGGTGCCAATTTGTTTGATCTTGTACATTAAGGTTTGGTGCCATGTCCGATCAAACGCCTGAGTGATATCTATAAATACCCCTATTGTGTAATGTGTTTTCTGCAATGTGTGTATATATGTTCGGATATTCTTAGTAACTGGTGTTGAGTAGACAATTTTTCGGTAAACCCAAATGGTTCTTTGGGAATTATTTTCGTTATGTGTAGGTGACTGTTTAATCTTTTAAGTATAATTTTCTCGAATATCTTTGATAAGGATGGCAATAACCTGATAACTGTCAACATTTACAGGATTTTTATTTTGTTTCCAAATGGGAATAATGATAGCGTGTTTCCAGGTATGCGGAAAGTAATTTGTTCTGAGACACGAATTGTAGACGTTTGTGAGGGTAGCTATTGCTGGTGCAGGGAAATGTTTTAATACGATATTATTTATATTGTCGTGTCCGCGTGATTTTTTAAGAGACAGTTTATTAATTTTTTTTTAAATTTCAGAGGATGAAGTATAGTGTATTTTTTGGAGAGGACCATATTCTTTTGCTGATGCTGATATAGTGATGTGTCCAGGATGAAAATGAGTGTTGTTAAGAGTGAAAGTTGAAATGAAATAGTTTGCTAGTTCTTCTGACTTTTGGTACGATGTGTCCGCTTTATCTGTTGTTGAGTTTACAGGAGGTGTTATTCTTCTTAAGGAATTTTCGTTTGAATTGCCACAGAGTGTTATTAATGACGCTGAGCGACTGGATTAAGTTATGATACTTTTGGTTATTCATGTTAGTTATGTCTGTTTACGATATTTGTTAATAGGTTTAATTCCCTCTTAGGTTCAGGTGTTCTTAATCGGTACCAAAGTCTTCTAGTTTTACTTTTTATTGAAATACTGCTTTTATACTAAAAATATAGATACTATATTGAATTTTCCGTGAGATGACTTCGTTGCTCTTTTATTATTTGAAGAATGCTAAAAAAGCTTGGTAGTAAAAGGGCAATGAGTCTTGGAGAGAACGGATGCCGAACGTAAACTTAATAACAGAATGTAAACGTAAATAAGTGCAAGGCAAAAAGGCCATCCCCTACCCGACAAAAACACTCTGCATGAAAAAAAATTTCCAAACCTTAATTTGAATTTGTCTGACAAACCAAAACGTAATTAAGCAACATGACATCACCCCTCATTTCGATAAAAAAACGTACGTATTTATTTTATCTCAAACATTTGTTACTACAACAAAGTGAAAACACAAAAAGCATTGTTTAAGTGCTGTATTTTCACTTATGCTGAAAAATTGTCTTTATAAACCTCAATTTCGTTGGTCTGTGTTATTGCACAAGCATTAAAATTTCTACGAAGAGAACAGCAGATGCTACATTTACCATTTTACTTAATCGGACACACCACGAAATTAAACACTCTATAATAAAACGCCAATGGAATGTTCCTGGGACTGTCGAAGCAGCGTTCTTCAGGCCGCGAGAATCCAGTATTCGTAATGTCCTGAAGCTCCAGAATAATTCAGGATCGCTACTTCTAATTCTCGCTAGCACATACAATTTTGATAAAAGTGATTTGAATGGTGCTTAAACTATTATACTGGATATGTGTCGGTATAAATTACGAGTTCTCATTCGAACGGTGGAAATTTCCAAGTACAAAATCGCATCGGACGGTGGCGAATTTCCGACCAGCTACGTAGCGTGGTTCAAGCCGGCTACCCCGTAACACAATTTATAGGCATGGACAACCAAAGATTTGTTGGTGAGTTCGTCAGGCATTCACAGCTTGGACCTCGTTTCAAATTCTAGTCGATCCATATGAACTTTGTGATGATCGGGTTCGCAATAGGTTTTAAAGTGAAAGTGAGGGAAATTGGGAGAACACCAACAAAACCTATTATACTGAGTCAATATCACTTGTATCTTTGATTCATACCAGTCGAATGCGGGAGCAATACTAAACGAATTAAGAAACGCGCGCTATTTTTTCTTTCTCATCCTTGGCCATTCATCTCTTTTCTCTTTCTCTCTCCCTCTCTCTCTATCTCTCTCTCCATATTTCCGTCACTCCGTCTCCCTCTCCGCATCTCTCCGTCTCTCTTTCCGTCTCTCACTTCCTCTCTCCCCGTCTCTCTATCTCCGTCTCTATCTCTTTCCGTCTTTCTCATTCTGTCTCTCTCTCCGTCTCTCACTCTCCGACTCTCTCTCCGTCTCTCTCTAACTCTCTCTCTCCGTCTCCGTCTGTCTCTCCGTCTCTCTGTCTCCCTCTCTCTTTCTCTCCGAGGCCTTTTCCACCTCTCTCTCTCCATCTTTCCGTCTATCCGTCTATCTCTCCGTCTCTCTCCGCCTCTCTGTCTCCTTCCCCCTCTCCATCTCTCTCTCCATCTCCGTCAAGGTCACCATCGAGACCCAGTCTTCTTTTCAAGTAGAAAATCCTGCCAAATTTGGGACTCCAATCTAGCACCTCCCGGTCTAGGAAGGTTCAGTTGGCGAATTACAATTACGCCCCACGTTGAATATCAACCCGTTCTTAGCTCTAATGAAATGTCTCGCCTTCTGAATTTATCGCTCATCCCCCACAGTAGTAATCGTTGTCTGTTAGGGATTCCGGGCGCGTCCACTGCTAAGGTCATTAGCACCGTACGTGTAGTGCATGTTTTTTCCTCGGGTGGTGGTAATCTTTCCCCACAGGATGGCGAGATCCTGCCCCGGCTTACCGTCGGCTAGCGGAGTTTTGCCCAACCAGGTTTGTCCCACCCGCGGGACATCGCCCCAAACGAGACAATCTCTAAGTTCCCGACAGGTCTCCCGGCATGTGTGGTAGTGTGGTGCATGTGAATGAGTGTGTAAGTAAAGGACAATGATAGAACAGAGAAGAGGGAGGAAAGATCGCGCGCGGTCCGTGGCCCGTTTGTTAGAAAGTCGCCTAGTGTTGATCGGCGAACCCACGGAAAACTGTCGATCAGAGCAGCCAGCTTCTAAAATTCTTCTCCAGACAGCAACTTAACTCGACCTAGCTGAAAATCTAGTGTCATTAATTCAAACTCGTTCAAACTCGAACCTAGGACCTCCTGGTCAGAGACACTGCAGTGGCATCTATTGATGCTCTGAGCCACCTCTCCCATTTCCCAGTACTAACTGAATTTCCTCTGATAAAACATCACGATGTTGATGCACAATATCGTAAACAAAAAAAGTGAAATAACTTACTGCTGAAGAGTAGCCGAGTAGAGTAGTTTTTGAAAATGTCGACAACAATGGGATGATTTATACGACCTAAACCACGCGCTGAACACTCGGATTACCAAAACATGTTACCAGCTTATTCGAAACTACGTAAAATTTTGTTATGATTTTTCTAAATGGCGACCTAGTATTAGAATTGATGTTTGGAAGATTTTCCATTTAACCGTCGAACATAGAATGTTCAAATTACGGTATCATTCCGCATACAACGTAAGAAAATCCGATGCAGTCACGGCGTCGGTGTTGCCATTTCTGTCGCATTTTCCTCAAATGCATCGGACACCATTTAATGCTGAAATATTTGTTTGCTAATACTTGACAAACTAGAGAAATAACAATTATCAAAATGGGCATTTTACCACTCAAATATTTCCTATTTCATTCACAATTTCTACATTTCATTTTTCTTATCTAAAAACCTAAAATAGCTTATTGGGTTGATTGATTTTTGTTCGTATGTCGATTACTACAGACATTAGTCCCGTTAGCGTAGTGAATGATAATACCGGGAGGAGGCGGTGTACTTCGCGAACGCACTATCCGTGACCCGCTTGTTAGGGTACTGTTCCGGCATTCGTATCGGAGTAACGACAAAAAACTACCAGCTCAGCTAATTTCAGTCAGTCTCAAAGGATTGATTAAATATTTCGTATTACGCGTCGCGCCATTAAATCCTAACTATAGTGCACAATTTTTATAAGGGGAGATGGCGGTGTTCTTCCCTGGCTAGATAGTGAGATTCGACGCCGGCCTACACGTGGTTTTGTGCAACTTTCCCCATCCATCCCAACAGCAGGGCACCACCCCAGTCGGTATAAGCTGTAGTCTCTCGATTGTTGGTTGTTAGTGATTCCGGGCCCGGTAGTACTGAGATCATTAATCCCGTAAGTGTAGTGCATTTCTCCTGAAGGAGGCGGTGATCTTCCCTCGCTGGATAACGAGATTCGGCGCCGACCTACCGTGTAGCGACTAGCTCCCTCAATCAGATTGCTCCCTCCAGCGGGGCACCGCCCCAACCGGGACAAACTCTTAGCTCCCGACCAGTCGCCCGGCATGGGTGGTAGGGTAGTGCATGTTTTCTCATCGGGAGGTGGTGCTGACTTTCCCTCGCTGGATGAAGAGATCAGGCGCTGATCTTCCGTCGGTATAGCGGTTTTCCCTAACAAGGTATCTTCCCCCAGTCCCAACTGGGACAAACTCAATGCTCCCGAGCGGTCTCCTAG
Source organism: Teleogryllus occipitalis (assembly GCA_011170035.1). Lineage (NCBI taxonomy): Eukaryota > Metazoa > Arthropoda > Insecta > Orthoptera > Gryllidae > Teleogryllus > Teleogryllus occipitalis. The sequence continues at coordinate 122,309 of BLKR01014860.1, forward strand.
AACGTGTGCGTAGTGTAATGTATGTAAGTGTAAGTGTTAGTAAGGGGTGAGTATAGGGCAAATAAGAGGAAGGAGTAATCTCGCGCGGTCCGCGGCCCGATTATTGGACTACTGCTCTGGCAATGGCCTAGTATTGATTGGAGAAACCACGGAAAACTACCAATCACACAAGCCTGCCACTAGATATTTCCTCAAGACAGCGACGTAACTTCACCTACCTTTCTAGTGTCGAAAATCTTGCCACCGTTGGGACTCGAACCTAGTAGAGTTAGAGGCATTAGAGTGAGTTGGTGCCATTAGTTGAGCCACCTCTTCCAATGTAAGATTTTTTCATTGAGTGATTTCGCATACGTCAACTGTTAAGGTCATTACTCCCGTAAGCGAAGTGCATGTTTTCCCTCGGGATGTCGTGGTGACCTTGCCGATCGAGATAGTAGGATCCGAAATCTACCAATTTGTCGTCAAGTGAGATTTTCCGCAACCAGGTATATCCCATCAGCTGGGTACAACCCATGTCGGGACAATTTCTAAGTTCCCGACTGGTAACTCGTCATGTGTGGTTGTTGAGTACATGAAAGTGTAAGAGTGTGTGTGTAAGTAAGGCGTGAGAAGAAGACAAATAAGAGGAAGGAAAAATCGCGCGCTGTCCGGGGCCCATTTGTTAGGGGACTGCTCCAGCATTCTTCTGGTGTGTAAGTAAGGGTTCAAGAGAAACCAGGAAAAGGAAGGAAAGATAGCGTGCTGTCCGTAGCTTGTTTCTTAGGTTTCTGCTCCGGCAAACGGCTGGTACTTATCGGAGAAATCACAAAAAACTACCAATCAGAACTGCAGATTACAAGAATTTTGTTGAACTCGACCCTATGTCGGAAATCCGCCACCGTGAGGCTACGAACCCCAGGATTTTTCGGTCAAATGCACTGCGGGACATCAGTTTATGCTTTTAGACCGTCCGTGTTACAGGAAAACGACGTTTTTTTGGCATGTAGTCCTACGGTTTGCAAATAGAATTCTGTAATCCTTTTGGTTTTCGTAATGCAGTTGGAGGTCATTGCTACATCAAATATGTGTGAGATTGTTGTTGTGGACTCGTCTTCGGACTTATACGATTGTATCTATATTATTAAAATCACAAAAAATGTATACGTACGTCAATTTTCACTTATTTTCTAATATGACTAACCTAAACAATGTTACTGCATCTGTAGTAAAAATATAAATACTATATTGAATTATCCGTGAAGTAACTTCGTTGCTCCCTTAGTATTTGAAGTATGCCCAAAAAACTTGGCAGTGAAAGGCAGTGATTCCTGGAGGGAACGTATGCCGACCGTAGGCGTAATAACAGAGTGTAAACGTGAAGAAGTGCAAGGCAGAAGGCTACCCCCTCCCCCCAAAATATCCCGCTGCATGAGAAATAAAATTCCAGACTTAAATTTGAATTATCGGACAAAACAAAACAAAATTAAGCAATTTTATATCGCATCTGAATTCGATAAAAAACATAAGTATTTATGTTGGTTCGCAACGTTGTTACTATAACACAGTGAAAATACAAAAAGCATTGTTTAAGTGTCGTATATTCACTTATGTTGAAAAATTCTCTTTATAACCCTCACTTTCTTGTGCCAGTGTTATAGCGCAGGCATCAAAATTTCTACGAGGAGAACAGCAGATGCTACATTTACCGTTTTCCTTAATCGGATACACCACGAAATTTGATACTCCGTAATAAAACGCCAATGGAATTTTCCTGGGACTGTCAAAGCATCGTTTTTACAGCAACGTGAAACCAGTGTACGTAATGTCCTGAAACTCTAGAATCCTTCAGGAACGCTACTTCTAACATTCGCTAGCACATACAATTTTGATAAAAGTGTTTTCATTGGTGCTTAAAATATTATACGGGATAAGTGCAGGTATGCAGTTACGAGTTCGCAATCGAATGGTGGAAATTTCCAAGTAAAAAATCGCATTGGACGGGGCGAATATTCGCTCAGCTAAGTAGCGTGGTCCAAGCCGGCTACCCCGGATCACAATTTATAGGCCTGGACCACCAATGATTCATTGGTGAGATCGCAAGGCATTCACCGCTCGGACCTCGTTTTAAATTCCAGTCGATTCATGTGGAGTTTGTGATGAACGGGTTTGCGATAGATTTTACAGCAAAAGTAAGGGAAATTACGAAAACCCCAACAAACCTATTATATTGAGTCAGTGTCGTTTGTCACTTTAATCAATAACAAGCGAATGCCGAAACGAATGCGACTCTAATAAACGAATCACGGACGCGCGCTATCTATTCTTTCTCTTTCTTGGACCTTTATCTGTTTTCTCTCTTTCTCTCTCTCTTCTCTCTCTGTCTCCCTGTCCCTGTCTCCGTCTCACTCTCTCCGTCTCTTTCTCTCTCCGTCTCACTTTTTTCGTCTCTCTCTCTCTCCGTCTCTCTTCGCCTCCCTCTGTCTCTCTCTCCGTCTCCCTCTGCATGTCTCTCTCTCCGTCTCTCTCTTTCCGTTTCCCTCCGTCTCCGTCAAGAACCACCGAGACTATCGAGACCCAGTCATTCATTTGTAGTCGAAAATCTTGCCACAGTCGGAACTCGAACCTAACACTTCCCGGTCTAGGAAGGTCTCTCTCTCCATCTCTCCCTCCATCTTCGTCACGGTCAACATCGAGACCCAGTCTTTCTTTTCAAGAAGAAAACCCTGCCAAATTCGGGACTCGAACCTAGCACCTCCCGGTCTAGGAAGGTTCAGCTGGCGAATTACAATTAGGCCCCCGTTGAATATCAACCCGTTCTTAGCTTTAATGAAATGTCTCGCCTTCTGAATTTTTCGCTCATCCCCCACAGTAGTAATCGTTGTCTGTTAGGGATTCCGGGCGCGTCCACTGCTAAGGTCATTAGCACCGTACGTGTAGTGCATGTTTTTTCCTCGGGTGGTGGTAATCTTTCCCCACAGGATGGAGAGATCCGGCGCCGCCCTACCGTCGGCTAGCGGAGTTTTCCTCAACCAGGTTTCTCCCACCCGCGGGGGCTCGCACCGGACGGGACAATCTCTAAGTTCCCGACAAGTCTCCCGGCATGTGTGGTAGTGTGGTGCATGTGAGTGTGTGTGTGTGTGTAAGTAAGGGGTGACGATAGTACAAGGAAGAGGAAGGAAAGATCGCGCGCGGTCCGTGGCCCGTTTGTTAGAATGTCGCCTGGTGTTGATCGGCGAAGTCACAGAAAACTATCGATCAGAGCAGCCGGCTCCTAAAATTCTACCCCAGACAGCAACTGAAATCTACCTAGCTGAGAACCTAGTGACATTAATCTTGTCTTGTCGGGTCTCGAACATAGGTCCTCCCGGTCAGAGGTACTGCAGTGGCATAAGTTGATGCCTTGAGCCACCTCTCCCGGTTCCCAGTACTTACGGAATTTGCTCTGATAAACCATCACGATGTTGCTGCACGAAATCGAAAACAAAAAACTATGAAATAACTGAGTTAGTAAGAGTAGTCGAGAATTATGTAGGAATGAATTTGCGATTTTTTTTTGAAAATGTTGACAAGGAGGTGACGATCTTATACGAACTTCTCTCCACGCTGAACACTCAGATTACCAAAAAATGTTACCTGCGGATTCGAAATTACATAAAATATCGTTATGATAATTTTGAAGAACGACCTAGCATTAGAAATAATGTTTGGGAGATCTTCCATTTAACCGTTGAACATAGAATGTTCGAAATACGATATCATTCCGCATACAACGAAAGCCAATACGATGCGTTGGTGCGGCGGCGGTGTTGCCATACTTGTCTCATTTTTACTTTCTCGTGAATATATACGTATATACGGGAGTAATATAAGAAGTATAGAGAATGTTATGTAATGCTGCAATTTCTACATTTCAACGGAAATACACAATTCAGGACCCCCAATACCGAAAAACTAGATTTTCCAAAACGTCCGTCCGTCCGTCTCTCCGTCTGTCTGTCAGTCCGTCCGTCAGTGGTATGTGAACAAATCTAACGCCTAAACTACCCGTACGATCTTTTCCAAATTGAAGAATTCCCTGTTCATCTGGTTCTAGATGAAGCTTTGAAATTTTCAAAAATATTCCTTAATATTCGGGATTACTTTACATGAAGCCCCTCGGACATTTTCAAAATTTTTTTCTCAAAAAGCCCGCCAAGAATTTTCATTAAATATCTTGTATGAACATAGGAAAATACACTTATAAAGGTAGCGTAGGTCTCATTTTCACGGTTAACTCTAAATTTGGAAAATATCAAAAGTTTGGATTTTTCGGGGGACTTCCTAGAACTATAAAATTCAAGACAGATTTTTCCTTCAAATGAAACTTGTTACGCATAAATAGTTCTTTCATTAAGCTCATGTAGACTTATTTTAATATTTAGGTAGTTTTGTGAAGTGTGCAATATTTTACTTATTTTACATATAATTTCTTGTTGAGCGTGCAATATTTTACATTTTAAAAAACATTACGAATACATGATTTTCTCAAAAAAAATTTTTTAAATTTTTGTAGGATTGGTGCCCAACCAACCCTATCCGCCATATTGCTTTTTTTCAAGAATTGCGAAAATGTTATTTTCATGACTTGTCTCTCACCTCGGTAATATTTATTTTAGAGGAGATTTCTTTACACTATTAGATTTATGAGCACATATGCTTTAAATAATGTCAAATAAAGTTTTTCGAAAACTCAACAGTGTTCTGTAAAATGAGCTCAAAATTCCGAATTTTCAGAAACGCTCAAACGCCATTTTCTCAAAAATGGCTTCAATTTTTTTCTTCAAATTTCTCCAATGGACAGTGCTAATTGCACTGTTTAATATGACGTAATTGATTGATTGATTTTTTTTCGTGTTTCCGGGCCCGTCAACTGCTTCGGTCATTACTCCCGTTAGTGTAGTGCATGTTTTTCTCTGGAGATGGCTGTGATTTTCCTCTCGCTGGATGGCAAGATCCTGCACCGACCTACCGTCGGCTAGTGGGGTTTCCCCCTAACCAGGACTCTCCCACCAGCGGGGCACCGCCCCAGCCGGGACAAGCTCTAAGCTCCCGACCGGTCTCCCGGAATTTGTGGTAGTGTAGAGCATGTTAGTGTAAGTGTGTGTGTGTAAGGGAATAGGATAGGACAAGGAAGAGTAAGGACAAATCGCGCGCGGTCCGTGGCCCGTTTGGTAGGAGTACTGCTCCGGCATTCGCCTGGTGTTAATCGGAGAAACCACGGAAAACTACCGATCAGAGCAGCCGGCCGCTAAAATTCTCCTCCAGACAGCGACTGAATTCGACCTAGCTGAAAAGTTAGTGTCGAAAATCCCTCCGCCGTCAGGACTGGAACCTAGGACCTCCCGGTCAGAGGCGCTGCAGTGGCATCAGTTGGTGCACTGAGCTACCGGTCCCGGTTTAATATGACGTAAAGTTTATTTTGGTATATTCTTTTATTTTTTAAAAAAAATTTACAAATCTATGTTTTTAATATATCTCACACAGTTAATATTTCCATCGACTGGTATATATTATTACATTTGTGAGTAGAAGTGCTTGAAAGGACTTCAAACGAAGTTTTCGAGGACTCAATAGATTCCTGTGAAAAGTTGCTTTAACTTTCCCATTTACAGTAATGCTTAATCGCCATTTGCTTAAATACGGCGTCAAAATTTTCGATGAAAATTTCTATTTTGGACACGACTTTACTCTTCTTTACTATTCTTGAAATAAAATTTCGGTTCTACAATTAAATTACCTAAAAGTTAAGAAAAACGTCAAGAAAATGTACTTTCGGTCACAATAGACGGCAGCTGGCCAGAGAATGGAGGAAAACCTTAAAGCCAGTCCACGCCAAAGAAACCAGAAAAAATTGCTACGAGAAATTGTGTACTATTCTGTAGCACATAGTTCTCAAGTGCATCGGAGACCATTTAATACTAAAATACTTGTTTGCTAAATCTTGACTACCGAGAGAAATAACACAAATTACCCAAACGCGCATTTGACCACATTTAAATATTTCCTCTTTCATTTACAATTTCTACTTTTCATTTTTATCTAAAAACCTAAAAAAGCTTATTGGGTTGATTGATTGATTTTTGCGGATATGTCGATTACTAAAGACATTAGTTCCGTTAGCGTAGTGAATGGCAATACCGGGAGGTGGCGGTGTACTTCCCGAACTGGGCAGTGTGATGCGGCGCCGACTACACTTCAGCATGTGGGGGAATTCCACCGCCAGGTCACCACCCAGCGGGGCACCTCCACCGCCGGCACAATCTCTAAGCTCTCGAATGGTTTCCCGGCATGTGTGGTAGTGTAGTGCATGTACGTGGAATTGTGTATAAGAGTAGAGGATAGGACAAGAGAGAAAAGAAAGATCGTGCGCGATCCGTGTGAATGTTACTACAGCAAAGTGAAAACAGGAAAAGCATTGTTTAAGTGCTGTATTTTCACTTATCCTGAAAAATTGTCTTTATTACTCTCACTTTCGTGGGCCCGTGTTATTGCGCAAGGCATCAAAATTTCTACGAAGAGAACAGCAGATGCTACATTTGCCGTTTTTCTTAATCGGATACTCCACGAAATTTGATACTCCGTAATAAAACGCGCATGGAATGTTCCTGGGACTGTCAAAGCATCGTTTTTACAGCAACGGGAAACCAGTGAATGCAATGCCCTGAAACTCTAGAATCCTTCAGGAACGCTACTTCTAACATTCGCTAGCACATACAATTTTGATAAAAGTGGTGCTTAAAATATTTTACGGGATAAGTGCAGGTATGCAGTTACGAGTTTGCATTCGAACGGTGGAAATTTCCAGAAAAAAAATCGCATCGGACGGTGGCGAATATTCGCTCACCTAAGTCGCGTGGTTCAAGTCGGCTACCCCGGATTACAATTTATAGACCTGGACAACCAATGATTTATTGGTGAGATCGCCAGACATTCACCGCGAGGACCTCGTTTTAAATTCCAGTCGATCTATGTGGAGTTTGTGATGAACAGGTTCGCGATAGATTTTACAGTGAAAGTGAGGGAAATTGGGTGAACCCGGACAAAACGTATTATACTGAGTCAGTGTCACTTGCCTCTTTGATCAATTTCGAGCGAATGCTGAAGCAATATCCCACGAACGAATCCCAGACCGCGCGCCATCTATACTTTCTCATCCTTGGCCCTTTATCTCTTCTCTTCTCTCTCTCTCTCTCTCTCTCTCTCTCCCTCTCTCTCTTTGTCTCTCTCTCCCCCTCTCTTTGTCTTTCTGTCCCTCTCTCCCTTTTTCTCTGTTCCTCTCTTCATTTCTTTCTCCATCTTTCACTTTCCCCGTCTCTCTCTCTCTCCGTCTCTTTCTCTCCGTCTTTCAGTTTCTCCGACTCTCTCTCTCCGTCCCCTTTTCTCCGTCTCTCTCTCTTCCCGTCTCTCTCTCCGTTTCTCTCTCTTCGTCTCTCTTCATCCCTATCTCTCCGTCTCTTTCTCTCTGACCCTCTCTCCGTCTCTCTCATTTCGTCTCCCTCTCTCCGTCTCTGTCCGTCTGTCTCTCTCCGTCTCTCTGCGTCTCTCTCACCATGGATCAGGGAAACTTGGCGAAAAACCTGATCGAGATGGGGGACATAGACCCAGAACTAACATATCTACCATACTACCATACAGTCTTGCTACTGAATACATTACGCTTATTCTCCAATAGTTTATACATTCCAGTATGCCTCCCCTCTTATAAATAGGAGTAATATAGGCCTTCTTACATTCATTAAGTAGGATTGAAGATTGAAAATTATAGCTAATCTATGATCCTCTCAGATACTGCTCTTAGCAGTTCTACATTGATGTTACTCGTCCATGAGATTTCCTGTTTTTCATTAATGCCAGAGCAGCTTTTACGTCTTCTGGGGGTGTCAGTGTCTATATTGGATTCTATATTTTCTATCTCAATTTGGTCCTACTGCAGCTATTGTACTTTGTGTTCGGATAGCAGATGTATGCATTCGGATAGCAGATGTATATGTTGACCACTCTTGCAAGCTAATTGCACTCATCCCATGCATATCTTTATTTTCCATTCTTACTCTATTACTTTCCACGCTTTATTTGATCTTGAATTTTCTATGCATCTATCAACTTCCCCTTAGTTCCCTTCCCCGTACTCGGTTTTACTTTCTCTCCCTTATAAAGGTACTTCGTAAAAAGTGAAAATTATGTAATCGCGCGCAGAAAAACAGCAAACTTGTTGTCTTTATAATATTCATTTGGGTACCTTTCATCTGTTTCAACTATTTGATTTTGCCATCGTGAGATTTTGTTGTTAGCGACCTTTCATATTCTAGCTTTTTCTTTTTCATGGAGGGTTCTAAACTTGGATTTAACCAAGGTGTAAAATTGTTCTTTTTCATCCTGGTATTCCATTTCCTCAAAGCATCATTTGCTGATTGATGAATGCAGTGTAAGGGTATGGTATTCGGAGATACCTCACCTATTCTCAGAATTTTATTTGAAAACGAATTTAATATAAGAATTTTGTAGTAATCTTCAAGGCTTTCCAGTTTATATCTTGTATTTGGAAATTCCATCTCCTCACCACGTAAATTCTGGTAATATCAAAGTTTGAAGTGTTTTCTACATAAAAAAAATAAAAATTTGAAGACAGAAAATAGTTGTCTAAGACACAGTCGAGTCCTCTCATAACACGTACACCATTTAATATTAATGTATCGTGCTGTTTTACAATGTAATCTATAATGGATTTCGGATATCGTGTGTTGTATCCATGAATGTCGGTCTGTATCCTTATATTTAAACCATCTTTCAGTTATTTCCAATAACTATTGATATAGCTTAATCAGTCGTTCTCTGATATTATTCATCCTGTCTTCACCGTGTGGATCTACCGCTGGTTCATGCGTACGCAATCCATCTGCCATTGAAGATATTAATATGGAACTGAAGTTCCACCACCTAAAATTGCATCAATCAGAATATATTACTAATTTCTAATTCTGCAAGTTCCAAATTGAAAGAAAACTATGCAGCCTGGTATTTTGAGAGGTGTCGATGGTTTCGTTTGATACACAAGGATGAGAAAAACTGAAACATTTTCGATTTTGACTGAAAAATGCAAATATTTAATTTGGTTAAACCGCCTGTACTCATTCTGCGCCAACCTAGAGAATTCTCATACTCAGGGTGTCACTACGTACGAAACAGCTGTTTTCATTCGACAGCAAGCCTCCAAGGGAGAGGCCGGTTGCCATTAAATATTTTCCATCCACTTGTTGCGTTATAGAACCTTTTTTTATACACGGTCGTACCTAGAGACACTTATTTTTTTAATCGTTTCCAGTCTTTTTTTGATATGACATTATTGATATTCCTCTTTTGGATATGCTACACATCTCAGCATATTTATGTGTAATAATATTTTTTAAGAACATTCAATAAGGTTCTTTTTGAGATAATTTGTTTGAGTAGAATGTGTCCCAAGGTACATCGTACTGATGTACTAGGGGACACATAATGATGTACCTTCGGACAATGTAGAGAATGTGAAAAAACTACAACTGAATAAATAAGTGTTATTTTTTCATGAAGACAATATCACAATAACATTTATTTAATGAAAAGATCTTTAATCTAGATTATAATAAATAGTGTGTAACGGAAAAATATTTTTTTCTGCCCTTAATTACGACCAAAGACAGACTGGTTATAAGCGTATGTTCTCTTATCAACTTCAGAACAACTTATAACTTCTCTATCTTCAACTTCTCTGAACAACAATATTTCATAGATTTTTTGTTATATTCTTTATAACAACAGTATTTTTTTTTTGACGGACTTCATCGTAGATTATATCTTGTAAAGGAAACAGGAAAAACAATAAATGTTTGCTGCCTTTGAGAACAACCGAACACTGGTCAGGGAGCTCTATTTTTATGTCCTCCATGTCAACTGTATATGTTGCAGAACCTTCATCAACTTTGAATGAGTGAATCATTATATATGCATTTCTTTAAAGATACTGCACAAAAAAGTTTTCAGATTCATCCTTTTCTATAGATGAATTAGTGCTGAACAGCATATTGACATACACTTTAACAACATTTTAAACTGCAATATTAATTGTTTCTGATAGGATTGAGGTCTTTTGTTGCTTCCTTTTCTTTCGTGGCATGGCCAGATTACATCCTGAAACCAAACTGAATTCATTTTAGTACTATACTTATGTACCTAAGGACGTCCATAGATACATCAACAGTCACTGTCCTTACGTACCATAATCTGTAATTATGAGGAATGTGGCTACTGTTAATTGTAGGTTTTCTGGAGGAAAGAAGTATACATCTTGAATTAACTACATTCTATGCTAGAAAGTGTAGATAGATTTTCGTAAAGAAATAGTAGTTATTACAAAATTGATGAAAGAGAAATGCAAAAATTTGTATTTTTCACTCGTCAAGTCTTTTAAACTTTCATAAAATCACGGAAACAGGTCATACTACAAAGTATTTCATTTGAATAAACACAAATGGCCATAGCTGTGTAGGGAAAATAACAATCCGAAATTTTTCTCACAGACTCCTCGAAAACATGCTTTGTCCCTAGGTACTACATTTTCCCCTACTTGGTAGATAAAGAACTGTTGTTATGTATATATACTATACTATTTATGAAGACTCTTACTGTTAAAACAGTTATTGAAGTGTTATACGATAATATTGTATTTGTTGTTCTGGATCAGCGTACGTGTTACATTTTGGAAAAATATTTTGAGTGCTTTCATTTAACAGAAATTTTGCTGCAGCAGACCACTGGTAGTGACTAATATCCTCTAATATACTAAGATACTTAAATTTATTGACACGTTTTCTCATTCTGGAAAATATTACAAAAATTTGTTTCATCAATTAATGTAACATCGAGGAAGAAGTGAATCAAAGGGAAATTCTAACATTGTCATTGTCATTTGATATTGTAAAAACCTTCGCCCATTGTTCTGCAAACTTCAGAATTGAGTTTGGACACGTGAGTCGCTTTTTGGAATCATATAAAGACCTGTAACACGACACCTACTTTCTCTTGCGTACGTGTACAGAACAATCAACAATTATATTCTTCCAGAACTCTTAGAAATACGGTTACAACGCGTTTCTTTGGTGCGTATACCTATTGAATTATCGAGTTTGACAACCAGTCTCGATTATTCAAGAAATATGAATCTATAAACTCGTGTTTCGAAAAAAACTCGTATAATACTAAAATTAATGGTGTTGCAACTCGCATTACTCATAAAGGGTATGTGACATTATAATATTAACTGGACCGTGCGAGCATTCGGCGTTTTTAATTCATTGTTTTAAAGGTTAAGATAACGATGATGGTTGAGTCATACATTTGTGAGAATACGAGCACGGGTGGAAAATACGAAAAATGCATATGGAAGGACAAGATATGAACTAAGTGCATTGGACATTTAACGGCTTAGCAATGTTGTGTTTCTCATATTTACAAAGGTATTTGAAGTGATAGCATTTGTTTCGTTTTCCAAAGCATTTTAGCATATACGAGTTCACAACATTCGACAAGCATTCCTAAACCCCGTTCTAAAGGCCCTTGTGCAGATGATCGATTGCCGCACGTGCCACATCGGTCCACACACTCGTCACGTGCTTTGCTGATCACTGATACTGATCACTGAGCCGTTGCTGATCACTGAGACTTTGTTGATTGCTGATCACTTCGCGCCCTCGCAGAAAATCTCCTATCTCGCGACTGCCCGGTATGGAAGGGCATTATTGCCAAGACCTTTCACCAATTCCCTGTGATATTCTCGGATATTTCTTCCATAGAGAACGGACCGGGAGCGATGGCTCAATGCATCAACTGATTATCACTGCTATCCCTCAGACCGGGAGGTCCTGGGTTCGAGCCCCGACGGCGGCAGGATTTTCGACACTAGCTTTTCAGCTAGGTCGAATTCAGTCGCTCTCAGGAGGAGAATTCTGGCGGCTGGATGCTCTGATCGGTAGTTTTCTATGGTTTCTCCAATCAACACCAGGTGAATGCCGGAGCAGTACCCTAACAAAAGAGCCATGGACTGCCCACGATCTTTCCTTCCTCTTCCACGTCCTATCCTCACCCCTTTCACACACACACACACACACACACACTAACATGCACTACACTACCACACATGCCGGCAGACCGGTCGGGGACTTAGAACTTGTTCTGGCTGGGGCGATATCCCGCTGGTGGGGTATACCTGGTTGGGGTAAAACCCGCAAGTCGACGGTAGGTCGGCACCGTATCTCGCCATCCAGTGGGGGAAGATCACCGCTACCTCCCGATGAAAAACATGCACTACACTCACGGGACTAATGATCTCCGTAGTTGACGCGCACGGAATCACCAATAATCAGTCAATCAATCCATGGAAAACGGCACTCTTGCTGTATGAACACTTCTTAGAACTGATTATATTCATTTCGCACGCCGGTTTTCAGACGATTGATTTCACATTGCTCTCTGTGCCAATAGAAACACTGAGCCTCCTCTTTCTGTTGTTGAGAACACACATTAGTACAGCGATTCTTTCATGCGACAATTTTTCTTTTACAAAGTGATTCTATCCGATAATTTTTTTTTTTACAAAAACAATAGTTGCCCTGATACGCGCAGTAATGCTTGAAGTCGAATGGCTACCACAGGCCAGACTTCTTAAAGGCCAGGCGCATTTCGCTTTGAAAAAAACAAAAAACGATATACTGGGGCTCCAATCTTTTGAAAGCAAATATTCGTATTGAGCCAGGAACGGCAAAAATCTAAATGAAATTTGGGACAGTTTTAAGAATATTTTATTCGAAGATATGGATCTGTTCGTACCACGTAAAACGTTGAAAGAAAATTCCAATCCCGAATATTTTAACAATCCGTGAAGTGACTTAAAGCAGAAGTTCCCAAAGCGTACAATAGATCTAGAAGCGACAAAGATTATAAATTGCAATTTTAAAAAAATTACAAAAACAAGATTTTCTCAAAAATGGCTCCAATTTTTTTCTTTAAATTTTTGGTAGGGTTAGTGCCCAACCAAACCTATCCGACGACACAAACGCCATTTTGGTATATTCTTTTGTTTTTTTAATTACAAAAATGAAACTTTATTGACTGACTCTCACGTCAGTAATATTTGCACTAGAGGCAATTTCTTCACAATATTAGATTTATAAGACATGTGCTTTAAATATTGTCAAATAAAGTTTCTCGAAAACTTAACAGTTTTCTGTAAAAATGAGCTCAAAATTCCGCATCTTCAGAAACGCTCAAACACCATTATCTCAAAAAGGGCTCCAACTTTTTTCTTCAAAGTTCTCCAATAGATAGTGCTAATTGCACTCTTTAATATGACGTAAAGTTCATTTCGGTGTATTGTTTTGTTTTTAAAAAAATTACACAAATGGAAAGTTTTTGAAATATTTCTCACGCCGTTAATATGGACATTTCCATCAATTTTTATACATTATTACATTTGTGTATGGAAGTGCTTCAAATGACTTCAATTGAACGTTTTCTAAAACTCAATATATTCCTGTGAAAAAGAGCTTCAAATTTCGCATTTAAAGTAATGCTTAATCGCCATTTTCTTAAAAACCGATTCAAATTTTTCGATGAAAATTTCTATTCAAGACGAGTATTTCGTCTTCTTTACTATTCTTGAAGTAATAATTCGATTGTACTACTAGGAAAGCAAAACCTTGAGAAAATGTCAAAAAAATGTACTTTGAGCGACAATAGATGGCAGCTGGTCAGAGAATGGAGCAAGACCTTAAAGCCAGACCACACCAACAAAATTAGAAAACTTACTACGAGAAAGTCTGTGCCAATCTGTAGCACTTCTAGTTACTTTTTCGTATACGTACGTATATACAGAGTATAGAGAATGTTATGTAATGTATATACGTAATGTATATACGTATATACGTAGTATAGAGAATGTTATGTAATGCTGCGCGAAAAAACTGCGTATTTTCGGAAAAATTCATTGCCGGCCTCTGGTAACAAAAAAGTGGATAAAACAAGTTGCTAAGATAAGAGAAAAAAATCCTCTTAACACTGGTGTAGCCAGAATCCCTGTTTTGTGGGTCCTTGATGCCGAAAAATCAATTGAAAGCAAAACCTCCGTCCGTCTGTCCGTCCGTCCAGCTGTCAGTCCGTCCGTCCGTTAGTCCGTCTGTTCGTCTGTCCATCAGTCCGTCTGTCCTTCTTTTCGTCTGTCTGTCTGTTTGTCTGTCTGTCTGTGGTATGTGAACAAACCTAGTGCCTAAACCATGCATAGGATTTTTTTCGAATTGGAGAAACTCCTGTTGTTTTTGCGTGAGCTGAAGCTCTGCAATTTTCAAAAACATTCATTAATTTTTTGGATGACTTAGCCCTAGACTTTAATTGAACTTTTTAAAAAACTCAATAGATTCCTGTGAAAAAGAGCTTCAAATTTCGCATTTAAAGTAATGTTTATTCGCTATTTCCTTAAAAATAGCTTCAAATTTTTCAATGAAAATTTCTATTTAGTATGAGTTTATATTTATTTATATTAAGAAACCGAAAAGTTGAGAAAATGTCAAGAAAATGTACTTTCGGTGACGATAGATGACAGCTGGCCAGAGAATGGAGCAAGACCTTAAAGCCAGACCACACCAGGGAAATTAGAAAAATTTGCTACCAGAAAGTCTGTGCCACTCTATAGCACCTCTAGTTTTTTTAATACAATACATACATTTATTATAATACATGTAAGTTTGAGTTTCGATTAATGTCGCGCATCTTCTGTGATGACATCGGGGGTACTACTGCTATTTTTCCGATCGAAACGACCATCTTATTACGTCCATCATATTCAACGGGAATTTTAACTTCTTTTGTAGAGGAGCGCAGTAGACGCTATCTTTGCTTATAGTATATGCGGATATTAAGAGTGACAGTGTCAGAATTGTCAGGGAGCACGAAGAAAACTCTATTGTGTAAGCAGTAGAAGGTAAAAATATGTTGTAGCGTGCGAAAAAGAACCTAAAAAATTTATATTCGCAGACCTGGAAAACCGGGAAAAAAACTTGAATTCCAAAAAGGAAGATCGCTGGTCACCCTGGTATATTTGTATGTCCCATAATGGAATACAACTCCGCGTGTTGATAAGCAGATTAGTTTGCAGATAAGCTTGTTAAACCGTATACAAAAGTGAGCGGTAAAACATGTAGGAAAAATATTATCAAATTCAGATGTGGGAACTCCTAGGCAAATGTCGAAAGATAGCTAGACTAGTAAATCTTTCCAAAGTGTACACTAGATGTAAAGCGTTAATCGACATTCGAACTAGGATAGAGCACCCTCAATATTTTGGAAGAGGGGATCATCCATTCAAAATTAAATACAGGAATTAAAAAACTGTAGCTAAATATTCTTTAACCAGCCGTACAATAACTGACTGGAACAATCTACCTGCTGCAGACTAGCGACTTTTCCTTCTAGTGTGCGTTGCTTCCAGAGGATTAGTGTGGTAGTGTGGAGTGTCGTCTAGGGAACTGCGAGTGATGCCAAAATTTATGTTTTGTATGTCTTCTTAGCTACTAATTAATGGTTGTCTATTCCCTATTATACATATTCTTAACTTTTCTTTGACTTTCTATGTCTGTATAAACACTGTCACCGTGCGAAAGCTCATTAGCAGAAAATAAATATTATTATTATTATTATTATTATTATTATTATTATTATTATTATGATTTGTTTTCTTTTCAATACAAAAAGTGTCGAAGGACAATCTCAAGACACAATTTGTCAGTACGAAGTCATGGAGCTTCGGTGAAGAAATACTTTTACTTCTGGTCTTGTGTTAGTACAGTTCTCACAACTTGTAGTCTTTTACATTTTGATGGATTCAAGTGATGTCTTCATATTCTAAGTACACGTTCTTCCCTAATCGAGACTCAAAAATTTCCTGACTACATTTGTTGTGCCCAGTAAAGCGGCTTCTTGCATTGTTCTGAGGTGTTTTTCTTTTAATCGCAGCCTTTGTCCAGCTTTCAACCAATCCTTGGTTACCACGCCATTTGCTGACACTATCACAGGCACTATGTCTACGCTCTGCAACCTGTACATGTCCCTCAACTCCACAGCGAGAGGTTGGTATTTTCGTTTCTTTTCAGCAATATTTGACACCAGTTTGTCGTCTGTGGGAACTGCAACATCGATTATCATTGCTCTTCTTGTTGTTTTATCAAATAAGACAATATCTGGTCTGTTAGCTTCAACCGCCCTGTCTGTTATAATCATGCTGTCCCATAATATTCGTGCCAAATGATTACTGATAACTTGCTGAGGCTTACATTTCTAATAGGGTTGCTCCTGTTCTACAAGTTGATAATTCTTTGCCAGTGCCTGGTGAATTACTTTGGCTACATTATTATGTCGCTGTTCAGTTTGCGCCAAAGATGGACATCCGTTACTTATATGCTGGATTGACTCATTGTTGATTTTACACAATCGGCACCTGCTATCGATCTGTTGGCCCAAGACATACTTTTGATAAGCTCTTGTTTTCACTACTTGGTCTTGTATGGAGAAGAGGAATCCCTCTGTTTCACCATAAAGCCCCGCTGTTCGTAGCCATTCCGTGGACCATTTCAGATCAATATCATCAGCAGTCAGCGTTGTTATAAACCGGCCGTGTAGCTCTTTCGTCTTCCAGACATCAACTCGGTCTTGAGCTGTTAGATAGGAAAAGCTTCTTCTTTCTTGGGCTAAACTTAATGGGCTGATGTTCTTATCCTGAAAACAAATTGCCTTGTGAAGTGGAGTGTCACGTGAAAGGAAAAAATTACGGAGTTTCTCCTCCTGCTGACGACATAATACTTCTAAATTTAGCAGTCCTCTGCCTGCTTTATTTTGAGATAGATATAACCTTTGTATCGAACTATGCGGATGGTGAAGTCGATGTTTAGTTAGCGTCGTTCTCAGCTTTCTGTCGAAAGTTTGCAAAGAGGTGTCGGTCCATTTTATCACTTCGAAGGTATATGTTGCAACAGGAATAGCCCATGTGTTAATTGCAGTAATTTTGCTTCTCGAATTGATATGCGTCTCACATATTTTATTTACTCTGGAGATTACCTTCTTTTGAATCATATTTGTGTCAGTTGTGTCAGAAATTTCCAATAGCTGCAACATTCCTAGATATTTGTACGTGTCTTCATTGCCAAGGCTTTGAATAATGATGTCACTAGAGAGTTGTAATCCTCCTTCCTGATCTTGAACTTTACCACGTTTGACATTTAATATCGCACATTTATCTAAGCCAAATTTCATGCAGATATCTTTGCTGAATTGTTGGACAAGCATAAACTCACTATGTAAATGGTCTTTATTACATGCGTAGAGTTTAAGGTCATCCATATAAAACTGGTGCGATATGCGAACATCCGGATTTCTCTTTATACAATATCCATATCCGGACTCTCTTATCATTCTACTCAGCGGGATGAGGGCGATGCAAAACCACAGTGGGCTCAAACTGTCGCCTTGAAACATACCTCGCCGAATTCTGACTTCCCTGGTCTGATAGGAAATACCACCTTGCCTAACGTGAATAAAGGTCTTCCACTCGGACATGCATACAGAGAGAAAATTCAATAAAACTGGATTAATCTTATAAATTTCAAGGGCGCGTAAAAGCCATGAATGAGGAACAGAGTCAAATGCCTTTTTGTAGTCCACCCATCCTACAGATATATCATGTAGGCGTTTGCGAACTTGCTGTGTGATCACACTATCTATAACTAAAAGCTCTTTGCATCCTCGTGTCCCCTTTTGACATCCAATTTGCTCAGGAGGTAAAAGGTTTTGATTTATCAGATGATCATTAATTTTGGAAGCTATAACTGATGTCAATATTTTGTATGGTGTTGACAGACATGTGATTGGCCGAAAGTTATCTAGTTTACTATTGTCACCTTGTTTAGCCAACACAATTGTTTTCCCCGCCAACAAGTATGTAGGTAAAGTGGCTGGATCTTGCAGCTGGATATTATTATTATTATTATTATTATTATTATTATTATTATTATTATTATTATTATTATTATTATTATTATTATTATTATTATTTCTGCTCCAAACCTCGTACAAGTTGGAAATCAAAATAGAACATATATGACAACCGCTGTTACGGAGTGGGGGTTCCCTCTACAAATGTAATAGATCGCCCAAAAATGATTTATTGAGATGTGGCGTGCGCTCTACGACACAAAAAAGGAATTTGAAAAGATTAGAACGTATTGTTTCTGAGTTATCCGCGATGAAGCGTCCGTTGTAGTTTAACGTGTGTGAGGGTCTGCGTGAGTGCCTGCTGTTACCTCTAAACAATAACCTATTTCTTTCGTTTCCAATGTATTTGTACAACTGGATAATAATTTCCTACCCAGCAGTAGCATATTTACGGAATTTTTTGTCGATGGTTTTTCATAAATGGTGCAAAACCATTATCTTTCCTTCGCGTTTTACATAGAGAGAATTGCAATTTCAATCTTAATAATTCTTCAGCAATCTAGTTAAATCTATCTTCGGTAAAAGGAGCGCGAGAAATTCGAATGTGCAATTTTTAATATTTAAGATTTACTAATTTTGATACTTTAGATTTTTTATGACAATCAGACCTATAGTTAAAACAGGGCTCTCCTGTTGGTAATGGACAAGGGCATATCGTTTATGTAGAAGTGAAAGAGGATATGGCATTTGATCGAACCATCCGGAACCCATCCGCAATTGGCTAATAACTGAAAAGATTAGTAAATAATGTTCTTTCGTTCCCTGTAAAATAGTTATACTCTTTGCGATGTGTTTGAAGTAAGGGGATATCCTCGGGTTTAAGTAAAATGATTCCGTAACTCAAGTAAACATGCGCAAAATTGAATTTCCTTGTACGTCACATAGTTTTCCTGCCGAGAAAAAAACAAGCAAATATAGGAACTAAATACATTAATTAATAGATAAATGAAAATCACTTGTGGCTTGTATTTGTAATTTTAGGACCTTTATTGTATTCCAGATATTCACTATCGAGAATGAGTGATTATTATCGAGGACGACCACCTATGCCTGGAGTTAGTGGTACGTATATATTTTCGTTTTATTTTTATTTTATATTTCATGCAGTTTGCCACATATGCGTAATTACTATCAGTGTGGTGCTAATTATATGAAGCAAAAGATTCATGTGTCATAAATTATAAATTTTAAATGCCAGCAAACCAAATATCAGTAGTCTATCAGCAAGAGTGCCATATGTTAGAAGACAATCATCCCTCTCATGATTTGTTCACTAACATCAAATAAAACTAATGACATGAAAACAATTATGTTACATTTTTACTAGCTTCTTCCCAATGTGATTGCATACAATCTCTGTCCTATTCATGAAGTATGAAAATATTCATGTGAGATAACTCATCATCAGATTGTTGGAATTGTAAAACTTAGATAAAGGAATAGTATTCATTTTCTAATGCTTTTTAAAATACAATTATGTTTATACATTATTATCCTTTATTTGGTAAAAAACTAATAGAAAGCCTCTTTTAAAATAATATGTGTCCATATGTGTCGTCGGTAGTCGAATTAACATTTGGCACATTCAGATTTAATTAACTGAAATTATCTGTATTTATTCTCCTTACACTGTTAATAACACTTCTTGGTGTCATATTGTTTGTTGTAGGCCAGCAACGTGCACCAGCATCAGCTCTGGACTATGCACGCGAGGGTAACTACAGTCGACACTCAAGAACCCCAGCAGATTTCATGTCCCAAAATGTGATGCAGAATCCACCACCAACACCCCCTCGTAGTTACAACGCTCAAAATACTGCTCCAAATGAAAACCATGCATTCAATCCTAATGAAATATCTGCACCTCATACCAACAGTTATTCTCAACTTCCAGGTAGCCAATATGCTCCTCGATCAGGAGGAAACTCAAGCAACACTGGACCCGCAGGTCTGCACTTCCCTTCACGGGGGGAGCGTCAGCATTCATCTTCTGACACGTCTCGACCTCAAACTTCTTCAGATTTCCCAACTCTGAATGCAAATTTTCGGAATCAAACTCACTTTAAAGAACTATTCGACTACCTTGAGCGGCTGCGTAATTATCATTTTTACTGGCATCAACAATCTCTGCAGCAGCGACAATATGTGCAATCTCAATTAAAGAGGTTGCAAGAGGAGTGGCGTCATTACACTCAAGTACAGCGAGATCTATACCATCAACAGAAGCAGTGTCATGCTCAACTAAAACATATTCAGCAGCACGGCCAACGCCAATTCAATGCCGCTCATCAGTTTCATTCAAATGCTATTGAAAAACGCATTGATCAGCTCGAAAAACAACGTTTGGAGCAAATGCGATTGCAAGACCTTGTTCTTGGGAAACAAAATCAATTACATCAACAAATTCAAGAAATGGACCAGTATCGACAACTTAATGTTCATGAATGTTTACATCAGCAATTTCAAGAGCTACAGTATGGAATAAAACAGTTCCAACTTCAGCTGGAGAATGATCGGAAAGAATTCCGATTGGAGTATGAAGGACAGAAAATTCAATTGCAACAGATCATACGATTTGAGAACAACGAAATATTAAGGCAGCTTCGAGAATTCGAAACCACTGTATACAGTCAAATTGAACATATCCAACAACAGCAAGAACAGGAAAGGCAATTTACAGATCAGCTTCATCAAATGCAACAGGATTTGCTAGCGCGGGTTCAAGAGCTTGAACACCCCGCGCAAGAGGAAGCGCAAGAAGAGCAACTGCAAGTACAACCTCAACCTCAACCTCAACCTCAACCTCAACCTCAACCCCAACCTCAACCTCAACCCCAACCTCAACCTCAACCTCAACCTCAAAACAATGCTGTTAATGACCCCGCTCAGGCCAACGCTCATGGTGACCATGGGGTAGAAGAGGAAATTGATGCACCGGCAGTTGATGATCGAGACCCTAACGCTCTACTTCATCTGGAGCAAGGCCTCCAACAATGGTTCGAATGGATCCAGCAAAACCCTCAACCATTAGCTGGCCATCTAGGCAACATTCAAGCAATGCTCGAAAACAACCCACAAAATCAGGTGTCCCTACAACTACTGGTGCTGCAGTACGTCATGAATTTCAGGGCTTACATGAAGCAAATACGTCGCGATGTGATGACTCAACACCAAATTCATGTTCTTCAGAGCGACCGCTTAGAGAGACTGGTAAAGCATTTGCAAGAACAAGTGGCAGCCCTGTGGCGCCAAGTAGCTAATCACCAGAGAATTCTCACTCAATTGCAAGAAAGGCAGAATCGTTAGAACTAATTTACTTATGTCTTGATTTTTTCAGCGCATTTTCAGATGCTGAATGAGAAGGCAAAGTACTAATTAAACATTTTATTTCTCATTAATTCTATATTCTTTAGCCCAGAGGATTTGTGATTTTGTACCCAATCCGGCAATTCTATCAGAGTATCATTTTAAACTCGTTTCGACCAAAGGCCAAAGAAGAGAGGGGGAGATGTTTAAATGTTGCATTTACGTGTGCGTAAATTGCGTTTAATGTTTTTTTCACTGTCATTTGAAAATAATGATAAAAATTATAGTTTGAAAGGTGCGAAACGGGATATATTAATAAAACCAATGTGTTACCTTCAGTCCGAAGAGCCAACTGTCTGTGTTGTCTGAGGAATAAAACTATGCACTTGCCATCTAGAAGCATGCAACAGAACTCTAAATTTAACCTTCTGGATGGTGGGAAATTACAAACGTGCGTAGTAGAAATGGCATCAATGGCGCGGTAGTACGCAAGAAATGTGTTAAAATAAAAAGTTTTCAGCAATAAATATCATTAATTCAAACAAGAACTAATAATAATAATAACGACAATAATGATTTCTGAAGGAAGAATGATTAGAAAACATAGTGAAATTCAACTGCCACATTTGCAACGTCAATAAAAGAAAAATAATGCTATTAAACGTTGTATGCACAGAGTTAAAACAACTAGTGCTAATAATATAACGAATTTTCAAAGTTCACCTGCATATTGAATCAAATTTTAAATAATTGTTTTAGTTTGTTCAAATCATTATATTCCTAGATGTTGTAAATAGAATAATGAAGCAATTATAAGGGCAAATTTTGTTATATATTGTAATTCTTCATGTGTTTCAGTATTCTGTCAAGTCTTGTAATTCTGTATTCCAATAAATTTCAAAATGCACATTTTCTTTTATTTAACTAATGAATCATCAAACAATCCAGAATATTTATGTAATTTGCATGATAGTGTCTCTGTCTAACTACTAAAATAAAAAAGACATTCCGACCAAATTCATCTGCATTTTGTGAAGGAATCTTTTCATTTGAATCGCAATGGAAAGAAGAAAGAAATAGAACTTATGTTAGTCTAAATTAAATATTTATAAAAGGACTTTTTACTATCAGTGTCCTCACTTTTACATGGGCATTGTTGGCAACCCTAGTTGTATTAATGTTTCGTGATTTGTGCCAGCCTCATCGGGCGGATTTTTAAGACCTAAAACATCGACAAAAATAATCAATAAAATGCCCTTAAAATGTTTTTAAATCCCCCGAAAGCAAAGAAAAATGACGTAAAAAATGTAATCAAAACCAGTTCGGATGAACAACTGAAACTGTTAAATATGTTACTGATGTAATTGAGACTTCTTCCATTCGTTTAAGTGAATTCAGGTTGCAACTTTTGGTATGGACTGAGCACTACTATTTCTGAGCAAAGAAATTGAATAGGCTTCTCAGGAATTCTGTGAAGAATATTTGTTGCATCTCATAAATATTAATTTTAAGCTAGTACCATTTAAATAATACTAAAATTGATGAAATCAGCAAAAAATGCATTAAAAATAATTGGAAAGGGAAAAAATGACTTATGAGTAGAAATCTATGAAAAATTTTAAAAAAGTAATATAAAAATATATCATTTCCCTCCCAGCATAAAATTAATTTCTATACTAAACAGCATTGTTCTAAAGTGAATGCAAAAAAAATATTTCATTAAAATCCGCCTCCTACTCATTTGTCTTCACAATATTATCATTGAAATTCTACTAGGTGATTAATTTTAAGGGGAGCATTTCTACGTGAAACATGATTATTTTATAATACATCAATAAAACACGTACAAATATAGAATTAGTTCCGCATCTAACACGAGTATCCAACTGCCAATAAACAAGAAATATTAATCACATTGAATTTCCACATTTCAATTGTGTCTTGCCGATGGTTTAATTTTGGAAGTAATTAATTTTATTTAAAAATGAATTCTCTATCCAAAAAAGTGCTTTGAGATGTCATAATTTGAAACTTTTCGTTAAGAAAACAATGCAAAAGTTTTTAATATTGTTACACTTATTCTAATCTACTGCAACATTTAATTATTGTTCTAACCTGACCCAGTGTTCAGTACCTATTCCGTCAAACGAAAACACGCGTCCTTGCACATTCTTCCCCAAATGCGTCAACTCTTGCACACAAGTTGGCTTAGAAAACCGCATTACAACAGACTGTCAACAGAAGTACAAGGGTCCAAGTGTTCGACCCCGGCGGTAAATGTTCTAATTTCTGTACACAATGTACAATAATGTTTGAAAATAATTTCATAACCTTATAGTAATAGTGAGGCGCTGATATCCCTGACTTTTTTTTCAAAATTTCATTAATAAGTAAAATTGTGCAAGCGAAAATGTTTAACGTTTCGACAGATTGGAAGTCGCCCTCAGAAACAGTCATTCAGAGACGTCAAGATATTGCTTATTGCCAAGAAGGGTCTTCAAAGAAAACAGATTTTTAAATTGTAAAAATAGAAGTAAAAAATGAAATGAAGCTGTTCACTTTAAACACAACAATATTTCAAAAAGTCTACTTATGTATGCTCTTCCGTTTATGTTGTACAGCGTCTTCCTGTAGTAAAAACCAACATTAATCTCCCATCATGGCTGGGTCCCATCTTCCTTGGTAGCGTTCTTCCATAACTTGAATCTCTTGGTGAAATCTCTCACTTTGTACATCGCTGACCTCATACAGGATCTTAGGGAAGATGTCTAAATTGAATGAAAAAATATATCTTCAAGGACATACGACATTCCAAATTCTTGTAATTTCGCAAAAGAATCTCCACTAATAACTCATATGCGTCTTCCTTGTTATTTTCAAGGAACCCCTTCACGACAGATATGAAAGACTTCCAAGCTGCGAGTTCTTTAGGCGAAAGGATGACTGAAATTTTTATCATTAAACATTTTTATGATTCCCGGTCCAACAAAAATTCTCTCTTTTAATTTTGCGTCACTAAGTTTGGGAAATATTTCTCTTAAATATTTGAATCCATTTCCTTCTTTGTTAATTGCTTTTACAAAACTTTTCATTAGTCCAAGTTTGATGTGATGTGGGGGCAAGAGAATACTTTGTGTATCCACCATAAACTTGCACTTTAAATTTGCTTTGCTCGGGATGAATTCATTTCTTTGGCGCCACTCTTTGGTTTCATATTGCTTCTCTGTTGCTTTGCTATCCCACATGCAGAGAAAACAGTAGTATTTAGTAAAACCCCCTTAAAGACCACATGTCAGCGAATATGTGCCATTTGTGATTTTCGTACCCAATGCCCCTGAGTATTACATCCATTCTTCATTTGATTCTTTTAAAACGACCTAATGTGCTGAGGGAATAAATTTTTAAAATTTAATTTGTGTAAGAGCACAGCCTTTAAAATGAACTTGGACGAATCTACAAAGAGAGAGCTTACTTCCACGACGCCATACTTTCACATCTTTTGCAGTGTTCTGTCCCAGACTCATTTCCACCCACACCTAGTTCTCTTCCATCTTCCGGACCTCCATCGAACCCACTTTTAACTTATCCATGTACCTAACCCTTGAACTCCTCTGCCCATTATTCATGCCTCTCTACCTGTCACCTCACCGGCCTTACCCGGTCACTAGTGGGCAGACTTCGACTACGCACTTGGGATAAAAAGCGAGTTAAGTGACAACTACAGCAGTCAGATACAGAAGAAAAATATCCGTGTAGATACACGTAAAAAATTCACATAATGAATCATAATGGTCAATGTCTTTCAAATAAAATTGAATTCATTCAGGCAGCATTACAGTGCGATGCAAATCAAATAGATGTGTTTTGCTTTACAGGACGTCGGTTACCTCAAAATGAATTAAATCCTCTCCAAATTCCTAGTTTTTATCATGCAGAATCTAATTGCAGAGCGAGGAAATCGAATAAGGGCTTTGCAGATGGAGGTTCGTGAATTAACATTAGAAATGGTATTAATTGTTACCTTTTTAGAATTCAATCTAAATTCAGTCGCAAATGTTTTTGAAATAACTGTCGTACATCTTACTACGCTCAAAATATCTCAC
Organism: Teleogryllus occipitalis; assembly: GCA_011170035.1. Lineage (NCBI taxonomy): Eukaryota > Metazoa > Arthropoda > Insecta > Orthoptera > Gryllidae > Teleogryllus > Teleogryllus occipitalis. The sequence continues at coordinate 147,805 of BLKR01014860.1, forward strand.
TTTGTATCAGCAGATATGCAACCATGCGAGCAACAGAGTACTTCACTTCCATACAAAATATAGAAATAAATTTGAAGAAAATGAATAGTCGATCTTTTGAATCCACTGTTGAATGTGGAGGTATCAATATAGATTTTCTGGGTGAATCTCACGAAAAAGAGCAGTTTTTCAATTAAATTCATTATTATTAGTTATATTTTAGTGTCAATGTACTTTAGGGTGGCGCATAGCTAAAGGGCAATTCTTCTAAAGTTAAACTTTTTTGCCCCCACCCCCTACTCCGGTTTTATTCGACAAGAGAGTGATTTGTGCAAAAGGTTAGCTCAATCAAACGTTTTTTAGGCAACCCCAGACGCCTTAAAGTTTGAACTCAGTACATGTAACAAAAAAAATCCATCAAAAAGCGGTAAACTATTATCCACCGAGACCATTTTCTTTCTTCCCCATTTTTTGTGACTCATTCGTGCATTCCAAGCAATTGTTTAAAAACATTCCAAATCAAATTTCTCAAGATTTCATTCAATAAGTTTTCAATAACATGAAAATTTAAAGAAATATTAGCTGCCATCCTCGGACTGGCAAACTGGCTTTGCAGCAGAAACAATAGAAACCTGCAAGACGTTATTATTAACTTATATGAACCTACGTATACTGATAAATTGTACATCTCATTAAATTTAATTTTTTTACCAGGCAATGTTATTCGCCGACTATATTTCTTGGAATGCATTCTTAGACTACATTCATCTCTGTTTCATATCCATGGCACAGCGCCCAAATATTGTATGTTCATAAAGGGTAATTTTTTGTTAATACTATTTTTGGATACCTCTCGTTCTTATCTACCTAGTGTACAAAGATTGTAAGTTCGTATAAAAGGGATAGTTTTCCTCAAAAATAAATATTGTCACTCCATAAGTGACATCCCCTTTACCAACTTTTAATCACAGTTTGCCCGCGACTAGGATTTCTGGGCATACGAATACAATAAGTGCCCACATTGATACACATTCAGATACTACCAGAAATCACATTTTGTCGGCAAAATTCAGGTTCAGCGGTCCAACAATGTTGCCGACTTTCATGTAAATCTGTACAATATGCAGGAAACTTGAAAACCTGCACTGTTTTTTATCACGGCGATTCACTGCAATCAACATTGGAAACACCCAAAGTACAGATTAACAATTTCCTATCCTTCACGCCCGGTGAAATGACTCAGGTTATCCACCAAGGTCACTGTAGTACCTCTGACCGGGAGGTCCTAGGTTTCGAACCCCAAGGGTGGTAGCAGCTAGGGAGAGTTCAACTACTGACATGAGAAAAAATTCTAGCGGCCGGCTGCTCAGATCGATAGTATTCCGTAGTTTCTCTGATCAATACCGGAGTACCCTAACAAACGAGTCACAGAACGTGCGCGAACTTTCCTTTCTCTTCTTTGTCCTATCCTCACCCCTCTCTCTCTCTCTCTCTCTCTCTCTCTCTCTCTCTCTCTCTCTCTCTCTCTCTCTCTCTCTCTCTCTCTCTCTCTCACACACACACACACACACATTTACTTGTACTTCACCAAGATTAGTGGGGAGTTTAGATCTTGTCCCACCTGGGGCGGTGCCCCACTTGTGGGAGATACCTGGATGAAGAAATCGCCGCAAGCGGACGTGTAGTTCTGTGCCGGGACACACCATACAGCGCGGGAAGAACGCTTCCTCAAGCGGTAACAAATATGTACTACACTTACGGGACTAATGGCAATAGATGTTGATGCACCCAGAAACACGAAATAATCCATATTCTCTAACACTAAGTAACAGGGAAGAAGAGCCCAGGACGGAATCGCTAGGAACCCCGGTTCGAAAAACCCTCTCGGGAGGTGTCGTGAACTACGTTCTCGCGCAGAGTACGGCGGTGACCAGCCCGCAGAGGAGGAGGCAAATAATACTTAAGAAGAGTGAGCATGCGTTTAAAATCCCGCTGAGTTGTGAAGAAATCCTGATCTGCAGTCACCGCGGGACTCTTAATTCACAAGAATTGCTTGGTGCAGAAATCTCTCATGCGCGGTCTCCACGATTTTTCAGCAGAAGGAGTAACTGAATTACTTTACACCCGATTAAGTACCCAACTTTTGTTGCATTAGACAGATGCATTTGACAGATGTTACACCCACAGCTCGCAGCGGATACATTGTATCGGGTGATCAACATATCTCAAAATCTCTAGAAACTAGTGGTGCCCAAACAGCGCGCACTTTCTCGACAGTACTTTCACGCAAAATTACGCGAAAAGTAATCAAATTTTCGAAAAATTATGTATGACCTTATTTCAAAATCTATCAGATTTCATTAGGGGAAAATTCCTAATAAAATCACTATCTTTAATATTTTAGTTGTAGGAAGACTCCGAAAAAATTTGAAATTTTGTAATTTTCGAAAAATCAGGGTTTTCAACAAACATGAGACCTGCCCCATTCTCTTAAACGTCCTTCATACTATCTCACAAAAAAAATTAATAAAAAACGATGGAGACCTTTTTTAAAAAATTGGAAAGTACCTCCAAAACTTAAAATACTGATTTCAAACTGACGGGGTGGCGACATTAGCCAGATCGATTGGAGAATATCAATTTTGGAGAAAATCGGCTGAACGGTTTATCCGCTAGAGTTGTTCACAGACCGACAGATAGACAGACAGACAGATGGGCAGACGGACGGACGGTCGGACAGGCAAACGTTTTGCCGTCTTTCGATTTTTCGGTATCAAAGACCCCACAAATGGATTCTGGCTATACCACGTGTTAAAGGATTTTTTCTAAATTGAGCAATAAGAGTTTTTCTGTCGAAAATTTACCATTTTTTCGCGCATTACATAACTTTCTCTCTACTTCGTAGCGAGAAAGTAAAAAGGACATGAGGGGTTTCTGTACCAAGCGATTGACATACAAATCTCTTTTTTTCAGGAGCAAAATTCAAAACAAACTATTAAAAACTTGGCCAGTCACAGGAAATAAAATTTGTTTAACCGTTCTGAAACGTAAATTTTTTTGCATTTTAAATACAATACGAGAGGAGATCCAAGAGTTTACTACCCCCTCCTAATAACAACCTCTCTAATGTTTATGAAAAGTAAATTATGGAATATATGGGCATCTCTTGCATGCAAAATGTTGGGGACACATCAAAGGAGATGATTTAAATGCGTAATTATAGCTTAAACCACGACAATTTCTTCAATCATTTATCGAAGTTGACAAGCATCACGAGGTACATTAAAAATGGTCAAATATTTCAAAACTATTCATGAATTGAATAATACGTAAAAAATATTATATTATAATATTAAAATATATTTATAAGAGATAAAAAGAACTGCCAAAACGACGGCGTGCACACCAATATGGCAGTCTGAGACCATACTAACATATAGGAGCAAGATTTATACACTTCTTTACCAGGGGCCGGCAATAAGATTTTTTCTGTCAACAATTCGCCATCACAATAATTTATCTTATTATAAAGTGAGGCGAGAAAGTTAAGAAAATCTAAAAGAGGCTCCAAATTTTTTACTAAATGTTTTATGCTAAGTGAAATATTTAATTGAAACTTCTCTTTTCCAATAAGATGCTAATAGGATTATTATTATTATTATTATTATTATTATTATTATTATTATTATATTTAAATTATTTTAGATCACTGTGCAAACTACGGGGTCATAAGCGATCAAAATCTCATTTACAATACATTAATTCACTTACATTCCATTAATATTTACACATTTTATTACATTACATATCATTGACATTTTACATCTTATAACACTCTACAAAGCAATAAATACATTTAGTAATACAAGCATCGTGATACTAAGATTGTTCTTTGGTAAAATGCGAATAATCTGGCCTCCGAAGAATGGGTCAGTAAATGCAAAGCAGTTGCCAAAATTAGTAAGGGATGGAGTAGCCATCAGGTAAAATGGCCTTATTAAGTTTAAAACTTTACGCAAGCCCACACTTAAATGAAATCAAGAAATTACATATCGCCTTAATTATGTATTACGTAAACTCTTGCTTTAACCGATGTGCCACTTCTTGGATATTTACTTGGCCGAATAACAACGAAATAGTGTCCTTAGTCGAATAAAAACGAAAAACTAATCTCATTGGGCAGCTTAATACATTTTGTTTAAAAAATGTAACTTTAACTTTAGAGAGTTATGGTGAAAATACTAACGTAAATTCTCTAGTGGGGCCTGACAGAGCCGAAATAAAATAATTTACTAAACAGATTTGATTAATTCGAAATTTTTTCTGATAACTCGGCAATTTCAATATTTACATTTGCCCATTAAAAGAAAAGTAAAACTTTCGGATATGTACAGAAACGTGGTGTTATAGTTCATATCACCTTACACTCGTCGCTTTCGAGAATATACGCACGGCCCAATATTTAAAACATGTAATAAAATATGTTTGAAACAAATAATTGTTAATTACCTAGTCTACATCACTAAAATGTTTGTATTTAAAAATTATGTTAAACTATACATGAAAATTTTAGAAATTTTCCGGAGAGAGGTCTCAAAACGATTTCGAGTTTAAGGGACGTAATAGTACTTACAATCGGTCCTGAAGAGTTAGAACTAGTGGTGCTAATAATGGGAACTTTTACCGTTATAGATTTTGAAATTATCATTTGTTTAAAAACATTAAAAAATATTTCTATATGTTTTATCATAAGATATTTGCTTATTTAAAGATGTTTTGATAAGTTCTCTCCCATCTAATTCACCTTTTGTACTTTTTTTTGGTCGCGAATTGGCCATATCGAGACCCCGCGAACGTTCCATCCACTGGGGTTCAGGCGTATTTATCGAAGGTGGGTGCATGTGACTATTTTATGGAGGGGGGTTCAGCATTGACATGTTGAATCCGTTTTTACACCTAGGGTTGTTAGCCCTGGGGATGAAATGAAATGATAATGACGATCAGGGTCGAGCAGTATTTAAATACTTGTATTTGAAATACATTTTGGATTTGAATAACTGTATTTTTGAGTTTTTGGACATGTATTTTAGAGATGTACATAAAATAAGTGAATCTAAAAAAGGAAATACTTAAAATACTTCAAATACAGATGAAGATAACGAGGATAGCTTCTTTTTGCTTGATTCTGTTAGTGAATAAACCTCATTAAAACAAAAATAAAAGCCCTTTTCAGCTACTGAATTTGAATTCTCTTCATATTTAAATTATAAATCCAAACCATTAAAAATGATGACAACTATCCGGCATCAGAAAGTTGTTTACTTCTTATAATTAGTCCCGAAAATGCCATTTTTGCCTATTTTATTTCCTTGAATGTGTTTTTAGGCAACTTACTCCATTATCTATTTTTACCTCAGAAATGGCTTTTGCGATGGTTTTATAATGCCTAAAAATGTCTATTTTAGAGATAATGGCCTAATCGAGCGTTAAGAGCCTATAAGTGCCTATATTGAATTTTCCGCATTTTTAATATTTTTTGTTCATTTTATTACGTTTTCTACAATCATTGTTTGAGAAATCACTTATGTGTATTTTTTTCCTAAACGAGTAAAAACCGCGTAAAATCTGCCAGGGCGTTCTCCGGCCGAGAACCTCTATGCCGCATGCGTTCGTTCCTGTAAGGGAACGAACGAGGAGGGAAAGCGCGTCGAGGAGGGAAACCGCTTAGAGACGTATGAGAATTTGACACCGTGCGGGTTAACTTATCTATTTCGCCGAAGCCCGTCTGGGCGCTCCAGAGAACAGGATATTCCTCTCGTCTTTCCGATCTTCGCAATGATTAGGGAGCTCATTAGTGAGCTATCTGTTCTTTTCCAAGAACACAACTGTCTTAAAAAATGGCGCTCCCGGCATCTTTCGCTTTTAGAGCGTGGAATTACGCGAGATAATTTTGTTTTGATTTTGAAGTTTGGTGCATGCCAAATTAGTAAATTTACTGTTCCTGTTAAGCATGCTACAATGCGAAAAGAGAAAGATTTAGGAAGTGAATTGCTAAAAGATTAAATTTATGGAGAATATTCACGGTGGACTGGAAATATATATTTTTTTCAGTGTTGTGAAAAGGTGTTACACTGTGAAAAAAAATTCTTACGTGAACACACTGCAAGTAATGCAAAAAATGCGAAGAGAGGTGAGAAAAACCATTCAAACCTTCAGCAAGTGCAGTCAAAAGATGAAGACAAGAAAGAATTTCAACACTGACTTGTGCCATGCCATTCTGAAAACTTGAAAATTCAACATTTAACCAGTTTAACCAACAAAATATACAAAATATAAAATCCCACACGAGTTAACTCCTAGGAAATCTTATCTAACTCCGCAATATGTTTCGACAATCGAAGATATTCGATTTGCTTTTAAAGAATTGTGTTCATCATTTATGCAGTATTACATAATAATATTATTACATTTATTATACATTTATACATTATTACATTACATATTATTACATTTAAATTTTAATATTATTCAACCATAATGCCCATTTCTCTGCCTATTTGTAAATTTTACTTCCTAAGTGCCTGCCTATTGTCAACTATAATGTCTATTTCCTTGCCTATATTAAGTTTTAAAAAACCTATTCTCGACCTTTTTAGTGCCTACATATCCGAGCTCTACTTGCAACCCTAGTTTACGTTCATCCGCGCCAGTTGAACGACCGTTCTCCTTCGCGGGTTTTATACATTCGTAAAATAGGAGTTTGTCTGACAATTTCTTTGAAAAAAAGGGCGCTTTAAAAGTAAATTCCGCTTATTTGAGTTGGACTTAAAAGATATTGTTCAGGAATTTATGTTTGTCAATTACTAATTTATTGTAAGTGTCAATTAAAATAAGTTGTTGCAATAAAAAAGAATGTATGTATTTGGCGTTTTGGGTCGGTAGTCCGACTTCGCGGGCCAGCTACAGGTGTTCCCTTTGCCTGGTCCTAATTAAATTCCCATGCTTCGGGGTAAGAGCGACATAATGCGAACATGACGTATTCTCTTCACCGTAACTAGCAAGATCCGCTTGCTTGAGCTTTTCTTTGTCACACAGCTACAGCAACTAGGACGATTTTAAAGGAAGCTACGACTATATTTTTGCCTCGACCCGCGGACCACAGCACGGGAAGCTAGTACGCTACCCATGAGCCATCCCAGAGGCCAATAAGAAAGTAATGATAAAAAATTATTCTATTTACTGCATTTTGAGTATTTAAAGTATTTTAAATACGTATGTATTTATATATTGAAAACTTAATGTATTTTCAGTGTGTATTTAAATACTTATGTACGAAGTATTTTGGCGAAGTATTTAAATACTAAATTTAAAGTAGTTTGCCCAGCCCTGATGATGATGATGATGGAGATGATGATGAAGGATGAAGATGGATAATTACAAATATACAGAGACACAAACAAACAGCCATGCCCGAGATGGAACTCGAACCCGCAATCCTTTAATAATCCTAATAGAATGTTAATTTATGTCGCACGTTAGGGAGCGTAGTCTCTTAGGTTGTTTTCACTTGATGCCCACAACGGTTTTAGAAACCCAGTTATCCATTTGTGCATTAACTATTAGATTCTGTGTTGATTGGTGCCTATTTCATCGAAGCTGAAATTTCCCTTTTTTAATAATCAGATTGTCTGTAAATAAGCCAAGCAGGAGTGACACTCTTAATAATATTTACCACTTATTTCGCACTTCTTTGTTTTAGATCGCATCGCCAGGAAGCTGCAGAGAAGATAGGACCAATAATTCGGAAACAATAACTTCAACTTGCGGTAAAAGGCCTCTATACAGTGGTCTTCATACACGGAGAGAGAATAGTCCTGAAAGTAAACAAAGAAGACTTCAGGGTTACGAGGAAGTGGAAGGTCATTCCCATAGATCAGGCTACAAAACCTATCAAACAAAAAACGTCATATATTTTGGCGTCGACAGATTCTACTGTTTCTTAGCAACCAGAACACTGACTTTGGCAACGCTATGTCCATTTCGCAAATCTACACTCAAGGAAACTCTCGTTCTGGCCCTGACTCAGCTGACTCTACGAGTGAGAATCATGATATCGTTTTACAAACCTTGTCTCCCATAGTTCCATTTACTTTATTAGGGCGTTTAGCTCCATCTTCACTTGTGTCATATGAAGATCTTTCTCCACCTTCAACTTCCTCCACTGCTCTTTATTCCACATTCCCTTCTCATTATTGTCCTTCCTGTTATTCCTTTTGCCCTTATTGTTCTACTATTAGTCATTATTCACAATATCTTCTTCCCTATCCTCCTCCTCCTCTTCCTCCTCCACCACCACCTCCACCACCTCCTTCTACTTCACCTCCTCCTCTTCCATCTCTTCCACCAGCTCCTCTTCCAACTCTTTCAGTTCGTCCTCCAGCTCCTCTTCCTCCTTTTATCCCACCTCCTCCTTCTTCCCCTTATCCTCTTCCACCTCCTCTTCCTTCTTCCCCTCCTCCTCTGCCTCCTCTTCCACCTCCTCCTTCTTCCCCTCCTCCTCTGCCTCCTCTTCCACCTCCTCCTCTGCCTCCTCTTCCACCTCCTCCTTCTTCCCCTCCTCCTCTGCCTCCTCTTCTACCTCCTTCTTCCCCTCCTCCTCTGCCTCCTCTTCCACCTCCGCCTTCTTCCCCTCCTCCTCTGCCTCCTCTTCCACCTCCTTCTTCCCATCCTCCTCTGCCACCTCTTCCACCTCCTTCCCCTCCTCTGCCTCCTCTTCCACCTCCTTCTTCCCATCCTCCTCTGCCACCTCTTCCACCTCCTTCCCCTCCTCTGCCTCCTTTCCCACCTCCTCCTCCTTCGTCCCCTCCTCCTCTGACTCTTCTGCCTCCTCTTCCTCCTTCTTCCCCTCCTCCCCTGCCTCCTCTTTCACTTCCTCTTCAGCCTCCTCCTCCTCCACCTTCTTCCCCTCTCCCTTGTCCAACCTCTTTTCCCTCTCCTTCTCCCCCATCTCCACCTCTCCCTCCTTCACCCTCTCCTTCCCCTCCACTTCCTTCTCCACCTACTTCTCGTCCACCTTCTCCACATCTTCCTCCGTCTCCTCCTCCACTAACCTTTCCTGCACTTGAAACAACAACCCCGTGGAGTTATAGCAGCAGAGAATACACATTTCTACACAGGACAAGAGCAAAACCTCTTCAAAAAATGCACAATGAATCCCATTTGTGGATTCATCCACGGGATCCTCGATTTCAGGGAAGAGCTTTCCAGAGACGTATAATGGAAATAACAGCCCGACTCTGGCCTCGGACCCCTCGTCCCGGGGCACGCCTTCCATCAGAACTCTCGGAACACTTACCGAGTAATAAACTAAATACCTAATGGTCAAAGCCAACAACATTAGGTTTCTCTCATATTCTTTAAAGATTACTAGTTACTTACATATCAAATGAATGTTTCTCCTTCAGTAGAATTTCTGGTACCTCATTTTCCTCCAAGGGAACATAAACACGCCTTGACGAGTAGCGAATGCTTTCTTGATAAACGTAAAAATGTTTCTGTTCCCCATCTACAGGAGTTGTAATTTTCTGAAGATGGGCAACTTACAATTTTCAAATTAAAAATTTTTAATTAGATGAGCAGAAAAGAAGCAAGGATATGTACTTGTAACAACAGAAAATTAAAGCGTTTTGAAGAGGAAATACTAATGTTTTTTAATTTCCTTTATCTACACCATCTCTTCATTTTATAAGGAAGCAGCACTCTAACTGAATCTCAATTAAACATTACATCTCTAATGGTTTTCTCCAAGAAACTCATATCATGGAATTGTTAACTTTAAATTGAAATTTTTAAGAACAAGAGAAACTACTGGCCATCGCACGGTGTGACCACATGGCGAAACTGTGACCTAAACCTAAAATAGCATCGAATTCAATTACCAAGTTATACATATTGTTTTTTGAGGTCACTAATTTCAAATGTCAAAATTACTCCAAACATGGCAGATCCAAAATCGCAATTGAAAAAGTGAACAAGTCTGCAACGATATACACACACCGACAAAAAACATTCATAAAATCTCAACATGTAGCAATTTGCAATGAAATTTTGCTTTATTTATAAGACAATAAAATATCTAGTATTTTCTTATATCAGTTATAAATCATTATGCGGACTCCGTATTATACAAAATCCCGTGAACCGAACGCTTCGTTAATTTCACAAAAGCAGTCCACTCCGATAAGACGCATGCCCTTAAGTAATTATTCATAAAACCTAAAACAGCAGCGATTTGCCCCGAATGTTTGCTTTATTTTAACAACAAAATACTCTATTGGCTGAAATGTTACAAATCGTTATTTGCACACCCAGTTGCTACAAAATCCCTTGAAAAAAAGCTTTGTTCACTTTAATAATGAAGGATGCCTACATGAGGTACACTCGGCCATAAGAAATACTCATAAAACCTCAAACCGCAGCAATTTGCCTCGAACTTTTCATTACAAGTTAATAAATTGCCTGATATCAGTTGTAAGTCGTTATGCGCACTTCTAATTAGTACAGAATTCCGCGACAGAAACGCTTGGTTAACTTCACCTGTGGCGATGACACACTCATAGGAAATTATTCATAAAACGTTAATCAGCAGCAATTGCACTGAGATTTTGCATTATTTGTAAAATAATAAAATGATCTCTTGAATGATATTATTTTTAAGTCCTTATACACACTCTTCATTAATACAAAATCCCGTGCATAGAACGCTTCTTTAATTTCAGTAACGCAGTGTTCGGGGATGCCCGTAAGAAATTATTCACAAATCCTCAAACTGCACCAAGTTTTACAGAATATTTGCTTATTTATAGCATAATAAAATACTCTATTGGCTGTAATAAGCTATAAATCGTTCTGCGCACTCCCAATTGGTACAAATCCGATAAAAAAACATTTTGTTAACTCCACTAATGCAAGATGGCGCGATGGTACACACGTCCTTAAGAAATGATTTACAAAACCTCAATCTGCAGCGATTCGAACTAATCATTTGCATTCTTTGAAGGATTTTGAAATTCTATATTAGCTGACAGCAGTTACAAATCGTTATGTACACTCCTTCGTAGTACAAAATCTTCTGAAACAAATGCTTTGCTAACTTTACTAATGCAGGGTATCGCGACCACATACATACGCCTATAAGACATTAACGAAACCTCAATCTGCAATTTGCATCGAAAGATTACATTATTTATAAGATAATGAATTACTATATTGGCTTACACCTGTTATAAATCGTTATGAACACTCATAAGGGCAAAATCCCGTGAACTAAACCCTTCGTTAATTATACATATAGGCGGCACCTGTAAGGAGTAATATTAAACAAGATCACAAAAAAAATCATCGTATATAAAATCAGGAGTTCTCGAAAGAATTAGGTAATCATACTAACAACATATTATTCTTCGCCGAAATGACAATCATCATGCGAAACAAATTTTATTAGCGTAACCAGCAGTCTTTCCCTAATAAGAAATTTTTCATAAAACCTGAGTTTGCACCTTCCTCGCGATATATGCATTATTCGAAAGACGTTGAAACAAGCTATTAACTGATGTGAATTAAAATGAGTATAAAGAACTTTTCTGGCAATGAATCCTCTGAACGGATCACTTTATTTCAATCATTGTGTCGCAAAGAGGTAAACACACTCAGAAAAAAAATATCGATAAAACTTGAATATGCTAAGCCCTCTGAATCTTTTCTTATTTCAAAAGGTAAAGAAATATTCTAATTAATTATAACAATAATTGTCAAATATTAATTCTCGTTATACACAATTTTTGCCGATACACATTTGTAAATGGAACGCTCGTTAATTTAAAAATAGAGGTGCTACAGAATGGCACTTTCTCATAGCAATTTTTTTAGTTTCCTTTGCACGGTCTGGCGTTAAGTTCTTTCCCCATTCTCTGGCCAGTTGCCATCTATCGTCACCGAAAGTACATTTTCGAGACGTTTATTAACTTTTCGGTAACTTAATTGTAGAACCAAAATATTACTTCAAGAATATTAAAGAAGAGTAAAATCTCGTCCAGAATAGAAATTTTCATTGAACATTTTGACGCCGTTTACAAGGAAATGGAGATTAAGCATTACTGTAAATGCGAAATTTGAAGCTCTTTTTCACAGGAATCTATTGAGTTTTCGAAAATCATCATTTCAAATCCTTTCAAGCAAATCCACTCACAAATGTAATAATGTATACAAATCCATTGTAATGTGCATATTAACAGCGTCAGAGTTTTCGAGAAACTTTATTTGACATTATTTAAAGCACATGTACTCATAAATCTAATAGTGTAAAGAAATCGCGTCTAAGGTGAATATTACCGACGTGAGAGACAAGTCAAAAAAATTACATTTTTGTGATTTTGGAAAAACAAAAGAATAGAGCAATATGACATTTATGTCATCGGATACGGGAGGTTGGGCACTAATCCTTTAAAAAAATGTAAAGAAAAAATTTGGAGCGGTTTTTTGAGAAATTCATGTTTTTGAAATTTTTTATATTTGCATTTAAATTTTTTATATTGCACGCTCTATTGCACAAAAACTACTAAAATTTACAGATAAATTTAAAATACAATTTCAGTAATTTGTAAACACTATTGCATTTGAGAGTTAATGCACTTCAAATTACTTCAAATGAAGTTTTTTGAAATCTCAACAATTTTCTGTGAAAAAGAGCTTCAGTTTGTCTTGCAAACATGCTAAAGAATTTCCTGTTTTGAAAATAATCACCCATTGTGAACACAATCTCAGGCCAACATCTTTATTGTCCAAATTTTCAAGGGTTTTAAAGGGTCATCTATATTAATTTATTTATTAAGCTTTTAAACCACACATATCTGACTATCAACACGAGTTTAATAAGAATCTTTCAAGAATTCTTAATGTACTAGAATTTGTGCATTCATTTCATCTAATATTAATATTTACAGACAGATAGACGTGATTTATAGTGATTTGTATGAAGACCTTTGATTTGTTGGTCCATACAGTATTACTAACGTCATTTAGATCATTCCTGTGAACTATGTAAATTTAATTACAGAGTATTATTTCAAGAGAGTTAATGTTGTTCAGTATGCTGGTTAATAGTATCAGCCATATTTTCCTTCATAAGGTGTTCCACAAGGATCTAAAACTGCTACTAAGCTGTTTGCTATAACTAGGGAATGGATTTCCATGTTTTTGACAGAAACTAGATACCTGCATCAAAAATATTTTTTGAGTTTACAAGATATTCTGAATGAATTGGAACTATTTTTATTTTACATACTGTTACATATTTTGGTATAATTACATATTTTTATATATTTTACCTACTTCTACATATTTCATTAAATTTTAATATATTTATACCACTCTATGACCATTCAATATACCATACCATTCTATGACCACCACATCTTTGCCATAATTGTCAGACCTCCCCCCCTGCTTACTTTAACAGATTGGTGGTCTATAAAAACAAACTGAAATTGAATTCTGCCACATGTCAAGTGTTGCCGCTTCATAGATCTAGATGTGTAACATATCGATATCAGTCTCATTGATCAAACATCATTGGAGAAGTAGCTACTGTCATCAAATCAGCAAATAAAGCACTAGGCTATTTATTGACAACATGGTTGCCAAATTAAATCTATACAAATGCTCAAGACTATATATAGTGTCTCACCAACTATGGGCCACCCCCATAACTTCTAAACAATTAACGATATTGAAGTGCAGATTTCACTCAAAAATGCGGGATCATGGGGCAAGTAATATGCCTTAGAGAAGACATCTGTAATATTTTTAGTTTTTGAGAAATTTAATCATCTTTCATTTTTTTAAATAGAACTACATATTTTTCTCATCAACAATGAACAGATCATAAAAAGAGGAATACAATGATTTTTCATATGTTATTCTTTGTAGTAATTTGAGTATAAAATTAGACTTTCTAGCTTGTGATACTAAATTAGACGGGCAATATTTCCTGAAGCAGCCCTTAGCCTTCTCCTGTTGCCTTTCAAGATGGTGTCCTTCTCGAAAGAATTAGGTAATCATCCTAACAACATATTATTCTTTGCCGAAATGACAACCATCATGCGAAACAAATTTTATTAGCGTAACCAGCAGTCTTTCCCTAATAAGAAATTTTTTATAAAACCTGAGTTTGCACCTTCCTTGCAATATATGCATTATTCGAAAGACGTTGAAACAAGCTATTTAACTAATGTGAATTAAAAGGAGTATAAAGAACTTTTTCGGCAATGAATCCTCTGAACGGATCATTTTATTTCATTCACTCATTATGTCGCAAAGAGGTATACATACACTCAGAAAAAATTATCGATAAAACTTGAATATGCTAAGCCCTCTGAATCCTTTCTTATTTCAAAAGGTAAAGAAATATTCTAATTCATTATATCAATAATCGTCAAATATCAATTCTCGTTATACACAATTTTTGCCGATACACATTTGTAAATGGAACGCTCGTTAATTTAAAAATAGAGGTGCTACAGAATGGCACTTTCTCATAGCAATTTTTTTAGTTTCCTTTGCATGGACTGGCGTTAAGTTCTTTCCCCATTCTCTGGCCAGTTGCCATCTATCGTCACCGAAAGTACATTTTCGTGACGTTTATTAACTTTTCGGTAACTTAATTGTAGAACCAAAATATTACTTCAAGAATATTAAAGAAGAGTAAAATCTCATCCAGAATAGAAATTTTCATTGAACATTTTGAAGCCATTTTTAATCAAATGGCGATCAATCATTACTGTAAATGCGAAATTTGAAGTTCTTGTTCACGGGAATCTATTGAGTTATCGAAAATCATCATTTCAAGTCCTTTCAAGCAAATCCACTCACGAATGTAATAATGTATACAAATCCATTGTAACGTGCATATTAACTGGGTCAGAGATATTTCAAAAATATTAAATTTGTGTAATTTAAAAAAAATTAATACACGGAAATTAACATAATGTCATATTAAACAGTGCAATTAGAACTATTCATTGGACGAATTTGAAGAAAAATCTGAAGCTATTATTGAGCATATAGCGTTTCAGCGTTTCTGAAAATTCGGAATTTTGAGAAACAAAAAACTGTTGAGTTTTCAAGAAACTTTATTGGACATTATTTAAAGCACATGTACTCATAAACCTAATAGTGTAAAGAAATCCCGTTAAAGGTAAATATTAGCGACGTGAGAGACAAGTAAAAAAAATTACATTTTTGTGATTTTGGAAAAACAAAAGAATAGAGCAATATGACATTTATGTCATTGGATAGCAGTGGTTGGGCACTAATCCTTCCAAAAATTTAAAGAAAAGATTTGGAGCGGTTTTTTAGAAAATCATGTTTTTGAAATTTTTAATTTGCCAATATTGCACTCTCTATTGCAGCAACACTATTAAAATATTCAAAAAAGTCTACATAACATTAATGAAACAACTATTTATGGGTAAAAAATTTCATTTCCAGGAAAAATCTGTCTTCAATTTTATAGTTGTAGGAAGACACCCCAAAAAAATCAAACTTTTGCAATTTTATAAAATTCAGATTTAACCGTGAAAACGGGATCTACGCCAGCTTTATAAATGTATTTTCTTTTAATCTTACAAGAAATTTAAAGAAAATATTTGGAGCCCTTTTTGAGAAAATTTTGAATATGTCCGGA
This sequence comes from Teleogryllus occipitalis, assembly GCA_011170035.1. Classification (NCBI taxonomy): domain Eukaryota; kingdom Metazoa; phylum Arthropoda; class Insecta; order Orthoptera; family Gryllidae; genus Teleogryllus; species Teleogryllus occipitalis. The sequence goes on from BLKR01014860.1 coordinate 163,526, forward strand.
GGGCTTCATGTAAAGAACCCACAAATTTTTATGAATATTTTTCAATCTTTCAAAGCTTCAACTAGAGACCGATGGACAGGGGACTCCTCAATTTGGAAAAGATTGTACTTCTGGTTTAGGTGCTAGATTTGTTCACATACGACAGACGGATGGAAACACGGACGGACGGACGGGCGGACGGACGGAAGGAGGGGCGGAAGGAGGGGTGGAAGGAGGGGCGGACGGAGGGGCGGACGGAGGGACGGACGGACGTTTTAAAAAAAAAGCATAATTTTTTCGGTATCAGGGGACCTCCAAACGTGTATTTCCGTTGAAATCTCGAAATACATTTTCCGCAGCAATACGTAACTTTCTCTATACACCTAATATTACTCCCTTATAAATGTATGTATACAAGAAACTAACTAAAGGTGCTACATAATGACACACAATTTCTTGTAATAAAGTTTTCTAATTTCCTTGGTGTGGACTGGAACTGTACAGTATTGTCCCTCTTTCTTGCCTGCTTCCATCTGCTGCGGCCCAAGGAATTGTTTTTTTATTTTCGAAATGTTTCCGTTTCAAAATAGTAGAACCTAAATGATAATTTAAGAATATTAAAGAAGGCTATAAAGTCGCCCTAAATTGCAATTTTCATTAAAAAATTTGAAGCCTTTTTAAAGAAAGTAACCATAAGGCATTACTGTAAATGCGAAATTTGAAGCTCTTTTTCACAGGAATCTATTGAGTATTTGAAAAACCTATCTGAAATCATTTGAAGTACTTCCACTCACAAATGCAATAATTTATACAAATCGATGGAAGTGTGAATATTAATGGTGTGAGAGAGATAAAAAATTACATATGTGTTATTTGAAAAAAAAAAAACAATTAATGAATATAGCAAAATGAACTTACATCATATTAAACACTGCAATTAGCACTATCCACTAAAAATTTTGAAAACAAATTTGGAATAAATTTTTTTTAAAATTGTGTTTGAGAGTTTCCGAAAATTGTGAATTTTGAGCTCATTTTACAGATTTCAGTTGAGTTTTCGAGAAATTTTATTTGACATTTATTAAAGCCCATATACTCATAAAACTATTAGTGATCAGAAATTGCGTCTAAAGTAAATATTACCGACGCGAGGGACACGTCAAAAAAATTAATTTTTATTTTATTTTTGAGAAAGTAAAAGAATAGAAGAATATGACTTTTATGTCATATGATAGGAGTGGTTGGGAACTAATCCTACCCAAAATTTTAAGATAAAATTTGGAGCCGTTTTTGAGATAATCATGTTTTTGTAATTTTTTAATTACAAACATTGCACGCCCTATTGCACAAAAACTACTAAAATTTACAGATAAATTTAAAATACAGTTTCAGTAATTTGTAAACACTGTTGCATTTGAGAGTTAATGCGCTTCAAATTACTTCAAATAAAGTTTTTCGAAAACTCAACAATTTTCTGGGAAAAAGAGCGTCAGTTTGTATTTACTGTAACAATTACACTACATTTTCTTAAAAAGGCTCCAAATTTTTCAATAAAAATTGCCATTTATGAGGAAATTTTACTCTTCTTTAAGATTTATATTTCTTAATGTAATATTTCGGTTCTACTACTAGGAAAGCGAAAAATTAAGAAAATGTCAAAAATGTACAGCGATAGATGGCTGCTGGTAAGAGGATATGGCAAGACCGTTAAGTCAGTCCACACTAAGGAAATTGGAAAGTGAGAAAGTATGAGCGATTCTTTAGCACCACTAGTTGTCTTTGATGCAATCTGTTCTTCAAAGATAGATAGTGAAATAAGGTCATGTTCAGAATCTATTGAAGTTAGACTAATGAAATTTTTACAGGTTACAGATATATCACTCATAATACATTATATCACTTCTTTAGTATCAACTTTTGGGAAATGGTTTTTAAAGATGCAACTCTCCGAACACACCAGTTCAATAACTTACCTCATCAGAATAAACATTTTCGAATAACCACTTCCTTTTGAGACTTTCCTTAAATGTTGGTTAGCTTCACAACATAAAGTTTTCAATTTACTTTCTGCATGTCTAAGTCTTTCAGTATTTATGCGCTGAATTGTGTAACAGTATCTAAAAGTTCAATACTTTAGGCAGCACACAAGCCGAATAAGAAAAGGACGTCATAATATAAATATTTTTTAAAAAAAAACTTGTTAGAGGGATACCAACACAATTCAAATACCAATTTAAAGAGAAAATTATGGAGATTTATAAAACTAAAATACCCAAAAACAATTTTTACTACCTAATCATTTCCGCGATGACTTAAGCATTTAAATATTTTTAATATAATAGAAAATCTGCTTCATCAGATATTTCTTGTTAGTATACACCACTACATCTAAAATTCTGAAGAAATTCTCACTTATATTAGAGTCAATTCTCTGTAAATATTAATGTTTTTGAACCTCTCAAATAATTAAAATAAAAAAAATAATAAAAAAAAATAAAAAAAAATAAAAAAAAATAAAAAAATCTGGTGCAGTTATATCTAACGGTAAAATATTATTAATTAAATTATTTATTAATATCGACCTTTCGATATTGCAAATATTGTCTCTAAAAAACAATATTGTAATTACATACCTCTATACAGTTGTATTTATATGAAAATACGCAAAATGGAACAAAAATAGTTTTTTTTTTAAACATAGCACACTATTCAGAAAAAAAACAAAAGGCAAATGATTTTTAGAGCAACATTAGAGAATTTTCTTGTGCTCCTGGAGAAATAAAAACCTTTAAAAAAATTCCACAATTTACAAATCGATTAAAAAATTTGAATTTCACAACAAATAAAATCTTTTAAATTATTTTTAAAAATTCAGTAAATTTCACATAAAGAATCATTATTTTCCACGGAAATTCTTCCGGCAATTCAGTGACAAACAATTTAAAACGTTTTCGTTGTTACTAAGGATGTGAGGGGGCAGGAATCTAAAACGTCCATAAAACATGTTTTTCGTGGACACAATCCTTAGGAAAGATTTATTTTTCGATTTCAAGCAGGAACATATTTATTTAACAATATGCCAAGGGGTCAAACAAAGAATTATATTTCTCCTATAAAGCTACAACTTTAGAAGTTCCACGAGGGACACAAAATTTCATCAAAATCTAAGATGGTGATGCATGTCAGTTGTCAAAATATAATAAATATATTTTGTCAGGGCTTCAGTTCCAAAACAATTAAGAATGAATCATACTGCTTGTTTAACAAGTATATTCATGAGAAGAAAAGAGTACGAATCATTTCAGCTTTCAGCTTTCCAAGAATATTATCAAATCACACTACAATATAACTTAATAAATAAAACACAAAGATACAGTTCAAAAATAAGAAAGTGTTTTATTTTTCACTATGAAATACAGCAACAGATTACAACTTATAACCAAATGTAAGTAGCAAATTTTTATATAATCTACACTATTTTTTATAAATGCCATGAAAATAATGTAACAAATGTTGAAGTAAAGTTAAGTTTGTCATAAAGAAAATAAGAAAAAATATTTATTCTAAAAAAAATTTTAAGTACTGAAAACCATTGTTATTTAAAATCTTAACACCGATACATACACTACAAAAATCCCTTACCACACCCATTTTTGTGTATTCTTTTTTGAAAAGCATTGTATTACTTGTAGATGGAATTGGAATAAATTTACAGTACAAAAGGTTATATACCATAACTAGGGTAATTTTGTAAACAACAGGGTCACATGAGAAAAAAACAATATTAGTATCCCTCGCTAGGAAAGAGATGGAAGTGGCCTGAAAAAAATTGATAAATAAAGTATTCACAACAGGAAACTATTAGTCACTGCCTTGAGGAAGCCTGCGATATGACAGGTGAAATGTTGGCCGCTCAGCCCCCTACGCAGTGCCACCCGGACAGCCAAGAAGTCAAGAAACTATTGAGATTATCAATGAACCTCAAACAATTGGACATCAGGATATACAGAGTGCCTCAACTAAAGGGAATTTTTTAAGGCACAGTTGAAAAAATTACAATTTCTTTTGTTTAATTGTATTTCCATTAAATTTTGTTTTTTTGTCATGGCATATGACAAACTATCATGATGTGCTGTAAATTTGTACTTTTGTGTATAACTTACTTAACCCTTAAGTGGGCGTGCGGTGGACAGAGTGTGCCATGCTACATTTCTGAGCTTATCATTTCTAAAATTCCAATAAGCCGGAACTTCCGACAGCTAATACCCTACTACCAGTTGTTGCTCTGCCGATTGTGAGTCACTATGTATTTTTCTTTGTGTTGGGTAAGCTGTGTGCAAGCTCTTTTCCTTTTCCAGTGCATCTAGGCATACTCTGTACGCCGCGTGCCTAGTTATGGAAGTAATTTAAAATTTTTCATTTTTACAATAGAAAATACACGTAGCACTAATAGCTCTCTTCTAGATACAAAGTTTGGGATGGAATTACATTTGGAAGAACAGATCGACGTCGACTCGTCAAATAATGAACCAAAAAACGTACAAATGTTCATGACAGTATATCTGAAAAAGACTTACACACATCACGCTACAACAGTGATAGCAATACCGATGAGTTATCTGAAAACAACCAAGACAACTTTTCTAAAATAGTTTTTAAACATAATAGATCACATCGTGGGAAACAATTACAAGAAATTTAAAAAAGCGGAAAAACACGCCCTTAAAAAACAAAATTTCAGGAACACAAAAAAAATATTTTGAAGAAAATTTCCCGCTGCATAAAAAAAAGTTACTAATAATGTGAAAGACGAACTCCCTGCATTCATTAATTTCATAGACGTTTTAGATGAAATGGTTTTGTACACAAATAAGCACATCATGCAAAAGAGACTTTCTGGCAAGCTGGAATCTTGTAAACTGTTGTAACATCTTGTAAACTTGTTTATCAACCATTTTAGCCTACAATTTTGTTTACTTTGTTAAAAAAAATTGTGTAATAAGAAAATGTTCAAATAAAATATTTTAGTGTAATAAATACAATATTTTAAAGCATTTAGTTACATTTTAGTTGCTTTACATTAAGCAAATGAAATGGTGTACTCTATACATCACACGCCCATTTATGTGACTATTGGTCGCGTGCCTACTTACAGGTTAAAAACAAAAAACAAAACAAAAATTCACTAAGTTATCCCCATTGATGGGCAACTTTGTGACAAATGTCAACAAAAAATCTACCTAACAATTAACCTTAATCATCAATTTTTCCTCATAGTTCAGCAGACAAAACATAAATCTTCCAAACAATAGTAATGTACATACTTCACCAAGCTCTTACCCTTTCCCTCTTCTCATCTCTTTTACTTTCTCTTTTTCTCAGTTAGCTTCATTTTTATTTTGTACCCACAGACAATAATCTAAGTGTAGATTTTTTAAAAGTTTCTTAGCATATAACATCTAAACATTTTAAACGGCTGTAACCTCATTCCAATTGTAAATATGTATTTATATATAATTTTCTGTTTGGAATATGCTATTCTTCATACAAAGAACTATCCCCTCCAAAAATCCATATATTGGGTTGATGCATAAGTTCATGTGGTATTGTTTTGGGTTGGCAACAATGTGGTGTGAAGGGATGGTCTGTGAACTGTTGTTTTAATGTAGTTTGGGGTTTATGTGTTGTGAAACACAGGTTTTCTTTTTTGTGAACTTATTATTTGTATATATTTCAGACAAATGAATATGGAATGTCAAGTTGAGGAAAATGAGCTTTTCCGACTCATTGTACTCTTAGAGTTTAACCGAGGATCCAGTGCAGCAGGAGCTGCGAGAACAATTTGTGAAATGTACAGGAATGATTCAATTGCTGAAAGAACAATACAAAAATGGTTTTCCCTCTTTCAAGCAGGACGGTTTGATGTGTCTGATGATCCACATTCTGGAAGACCTTCAGATTTTGACAAAAATGGCTTCAATGTCTTGCTTCATGAGAATCTGTGTCAATCAACACAGGAAATGGTGCAAGTTATTTAAGGTGATCAGTCAACTATTGTATGCTATTTGCATTCGATGGGTCAAGTACAGAAATTGGGTATATGGGAACCACATGTGCTAAGAGACAGTAACAAATGAGTAAACATGTTTGTCATTGCTTGCCTGCCAGCGATTGGCTTGTGATAGATCCAGAGCATTCCTTTCGAACATGGTCACCAGTGATGAGAAATGGTGCTTGTATGCCAACATAAAGAAGAGGAAACAGTGGCCTAGCCAATCAAAAACGGCAACTCTCCATTCCAAGGATGGTGCCCATTCACAGAAAATTGTGTTGTAGTATGATTGGTGCAACGAAGATGACATTCTTCATGATGAACTTCTGCCAAACAACATAACAATTACCTCTGCTGTGTATAGTGAGCAGCTAAGACAGCTTGCTGTTGCTATTGACAACAAAAGAAAAAGACAACAACCAGCCTTATTGCTCCATGATAACACTCATCCGCGTACAGCGCAATTGACCAAAGGTGTGACTGCTGAATTTGGCTGGGAACCACTTCCTTACCCTCCATATTTCCCTGATCTCACACTCTCAGATTTCCATCTTTTCCACTCTCTTTCTAATCACATTCAGGCACAAGTATTCCCTGATAAAGCTTCTCTTGAACAAACCAATTTCTCCTGGTCACAACCAAACAAGTTTTACAGGAAAGGCATTGAACTGTTACCTGAACATTAGTAGGAGGTCACAGAGAGTGGAGGTGAATACATCACTGAGTGATTGTGATTGTGAGTTACAGTGTGTGATTGTGAGTTACAGTGTGTGATTGTGAGTGACAGTGACAGCAAAATAGAATAAAATAATATATATTAAGAACTGCACAAACTTATGCATCAACCCAATACATTCATGTTCACTTTTTCCTACCTCATAATTAACTCAATTTTTTGAACTGAGGAACTCTCGATGCAAAAGACAAGTTATTAGTGCTTGCAAATCAGAAGTGGATTGTTACGAAAGCAGGCTAAGTAACTTTACTATGTGCTTATGGTCCCTGATGGATAGAAATGTTAATTTTTAAACAAAACTTTAGGTCATAAATATGGGAAAATATTTGAATGATAAATTTTTACATTATAAAAGTTATAGTCCATTTTCATTATAATTTTTTTTGGCTTTGGTGGCAACTTTGGAGACTAGATGGAGAAAAGTTTCTTGTAACACATGATGAGATGTAGGTACTATTCTCTTCATTATTTGAAGGACACTAAAAATGTTTGAAATAATGATACTTTTGCAGAGATATGATTTATCTAAAACTTCAGAAACAACATTATAAAATACCAGCAAAGTTAAAAATAAAACCAAAATGAATATCTCTACTAAAATAAAATGCATCACTCTTTGTTTATAAATAAAAAAACAATTTTTAATGTCTTTTTGAAGTGAAGTTAATTTTTTGAAATTTTAATGGTTAAAGATTCAACAAATAAAATATAATAAGTAATGTTATTGCAGCATCACAAAGAATTCTAGTCAACTTTTGAAGTATTATTTCCGTGCGGTTCTCATTAAGTTTTGGTGCAACTGGTTCCTGAAGAGTGCATAATAATTTAGGAGTACAAGGTGCTACAGTTACAGTTTTTAAAGCAACTGGTGTTCCTGTAATTATGTTAACATGCATGAAAAGTTTTTCATATTCTTTTTGGATCTCTTTACCCTTAAATGACAAATTCATAGGGTCAGGATTTGTCATGAATAACTCTTTGCAGTGAAGAAAGTTGAAATTGCCTGGTTTAAACGCGATCTGAAAAGAAAAGAAAAAATGAGAAAAGTACAAAATATGTATTTTACATCAGTAATTTAAAGAAGTCAATGAAAACCGAATTCATAACATAAAGGGCATTAAAAGGTTTTTTATTATCAACAAGACACATATTTTAAAAGGGTTATGTCAGCAGATGAATCGTCTTTCTTAACCCCATATTTTGTAAAAGAATCTGAGTTGCTGATTCAATAATAATTTTTTTTTTTTAATATTCACAAGTTTCTATGGATTTGTCACTATTTACTATTTATTATACATTGCATTGTGTATCAATAAAACTATTTGAATATTGTTTATCAATATACAGTTGCGGCTACTCTGTATGTATTCACTTGCACAGTGCAATCTACGCATTTTTAACACAAATCAATTATGAGTCTGTGTCACATTAGTATCATCAATATAAAGAACGTTCCCCCAATACTGGTCATAATGCTGTTATGCAAGAAACAGAATTTCAAAATACTGCATTATTTGTGCTTAGTATACTTTTGGTAACAATGGTATAAGCATACTCCCTTTGCAAGATGTTAGGCACCAATCTGCCGAACTGAAGCTTCCTAGCCCTCAGCTACCGACGTGGAGTCCCTGGGACTCCTCTAACTTTGCGAAATTTCTGAACCTTACATTTACGCTTTATTTAAAACCTAGATTCTTCTTGTACCTTTCCCTTCTTCAGTTTTAAGAAACTGTTCACAAGCTTCCTCTTGTGGAATGCATTTCAGGGAAATTATCAGCCTTTTTGGCGCACAGGAGACCTAGAGACTCCACGTCAGTAGCAGTATAACCCTTGTTGAGTGCGTGTCGCACTTTGCCAAGTTATTAGTTTGTTCTGTGGCGCCTCTGAAGAAAGTGCAAAGTACAGAAAAACTTGACTAGGCCGTTAAGAGAGTGTGTGAATATTAATAACGATGATTTTGAAGAAAATATTGCGCAATGGGAGGCGCAAAAGGACAGTACTTCTGAGAGTATATCTTAGAAATGTCAAATTGAATGTGACTGTAATTCATCAAGCGGACAATCATGTTTAGAATTTGAGGAAGAAGACGATGATGAAGAGTAATTTTTTGAGAATAATTAACTCAAAGAAGAAATAACTGAGAATGCAAAATAATATAACGGAAGGACAAAAAGTATGCAAGATTTGTCCAGAAAAGATTCCTAAAGAAATTAGTGTCAGAATTTTCGTATTTGAGGTAGTAACATTTTTGTACTTGATTTTCAGTTCTAGTCATGGAAGGTTTCATTAATATTTTTTTATGTTCAATAAATTTTGATGATAAGGATAAATTCATTAAATTAAATGTATGCTTAATTTTACTCAACCATTTCTAATCACATGACATTCCATTAGATAAATTATTAACAAATATATCCAGATTAATATTTTCTTCAGTTAGTAATTATCATAAGTTTCCATGCTCATCGCTTGAAATACAATTTAATACTGTAATATTTTAAACTAAATTTCAAGAGTCTATTGGACGCCTTGTCGTGGTACCAGTGTGACTGAGTACCCATGTCGTCAGCTAAGGACTAGAGTGAGAGTTTTATACATGACTTTCAAAAGCAATTAGTCCTTAACAAAATTTCAATCGTGTCTCAAACCCAATACATACTTCTCTCTTTCATCTGACCTCTGTGAATATGGGAATGACAAATGCAAGACTTGTAATAAAATGATGGAATAAGAGGAACTAGTGAGCCTCAACATCACACACTTTCACACATTACTTTTAACGTTTGTAATTTTCAAAAATTCAGAGTTTGATGAACATGAGACCATAATTTTTCTAAGAGATCTCTCCTATATCCAAAGTAAAAATTTGAAGCCATTTTTGAGAAAATATTTATTTTTATAAACTGCATTTACATCAACCAAAAATTGTGTTTTTCAAAGTGAACATGACCTTGTTTAAAGACTTAATTTTAAGATATATTGTTTTATAACTCACAGTTTTTGTTAATTTCACTAAGAAAAATCTCTATCAATTTTGTACTTTTGCAATTTTCGAAAATTCAGAGATATCACTGAAAATTGGCCTGTAATTTTTAAGCCCAGTTTACTCTAATCAAGAAAAAAGAAAAAAGAAAAAAAAGAGCTGTTTCTGAGAAAATAAGCCTAAATTTCACACAAAATAATGAGAAAACCATATTTTCAAAAAATTGTACAAAACTTTATTTACGGGTCTGTCCTTGAAGAAAAGATTTCATTCAGGGAAAAAATCTTTATTTTTAGTTATGTGGTTATAGAAAGCCGAAAAAATTATGTCATATATGGAACATTTGTCATATATGGAAATTTTCGTTCAAAAAATGTGGAACCATTTTTGAGAAAACATCACTTAATGGTTACTCTAAATGTGAAATTTGAAGCTCTTTTTCCAGAAAACATTTTGAGTTTTTGAGAAACTTTATAAGACATCATTTCAATACCTTGGTCTAAAAATTGCATGTTACAAATCGCCATTAGTGTAAATATTAACAATGTTTGTGTAATTTTTGTACATTTATGTAATTTTTGAAAAAACAACAACAACCGAACAAAAAGTGTTCATGATGTTAATGAAAGAATTAATCATGGATAACAAATTTCATTTGAAGAAAAAATCTATCTCCAATATTGTAATTGTAAGAAGAGGCAGAAAAAAAATGAACTTTCACAATTTTCAAAAAATCAGGGATCAACAAAAATGAGACCTGCACCATTCTCTGAAGCTTCCTTCATGCTATTCGACAACAAAATTTAAATTAATTAAAATTAAATAAAAATTGGAACCATTTCTTTGAAAATTTTGAAAATGTCCCAGGGGCAGCATTATTTTTGCACTGGGACTGGGACTGGCACTGGGATCTGCACCGAGACCGGCACTGGGGCCGGCAATAGCACTGGCACTGGCACTGGCACTGGCACTGGCACTGGCACTGGGACTGGGACTGGGACTGGGACTGGGACTGGGACTGGGACTGGGACTGGGACTGGGACTGGGACTGGCGCTGGGAATGGCGCTGGGAATGGCACTGGGACTGGGACTGGGACTGGGACTGGGATTGGGACTGGGACTGGGACTGGGACTGGGACTGGGACTGGGACTGGGACTGGGACTGGGACTGGGACTGGGACTGGCACTGGCACTGGCACTGGCACTGGCACTGGCACTGGCACTGGCACTGGCACTGGCACTGGCACTGGCACTGGCACTGGCACTGGCACTGGCACTGGCACTGGCACTGGGACGGTCTCCCATCAATCGATACTTCGGTATCCGCGACCCACAAAACATGAATTCTAACCACAAAACGTATTAGTGGAAGTAATGTAATTAATCCTCTTTATCGTTACCAAGGCCCGACAATAAGTTTTCCTGTCAAAAATTCGCCGTCTTTCCCGTAGCATTACAATACTCTCTCTATACCGCGTAAGCAGTAGGGAGAAAGTAAAAATTGCCCAAGAAGCATCACACATCTAGTGATGACTGAGTTACATTTTCAAAAAAAAATTATATTTTTAAGTTATTTTGCTTAAGAAGATATTCAAAAACTAATTTATTCGCTTATGAACCAATAATATACTCACTCTCCGAGTAACTACTGCCTCAGATATGGGGTGATAACACCAACAGTGAGTACTTGAGCAGCGTACTGGTAGATCATCAATCGGGAGATCATACGCCTGGATCTCAAAAGGTACCTCAAAATCTTCGATCTTCTTCCTCAAATGTTGCAGAGTAGCCAAAATGAAGAGGGTGATATACAACCACGTAGGCATGGCGAATGAATGCACACTCGTGCGGAGAACCCGAGCTGGATCTGGAACAAGAAGGAGGTCGACAATGAAGAACCTTGTGGGGCAAAGGTCCCCTGCATAAAAATATGACTTTCCCTCTTGAAAATTTGAATGAGCAGTGCGAGATCAGGGAATCAGTTGCTGAGAGTGACGGCGTGCGGGGGTGGGGCGTGGAGACGAATCTTCAACTCAGGAGCCTATTTCCCGATCTTCCGAGGGGACTTTACCTAAAGTTCATTTAGTCATGTGGCCAATTTTTGTACAGCAATTTCAGCAAAAACAAATTGGCGGCATTATCACTATGTAAGATGTCGAATGATTCGCATTCGTTTCTCGATAGTTGGTAAGAACGTGGGTTGGATTGGTTGGTTGGTTGGTTTAAGGGCGCTTCAACGGCTAAGGTCATTTGCGCCCGTGTCAAATTATTTTAAGACCAGTGCATAATATTGCAGTTCCAAGTTAACAAAGAAAAATTAAAATCTTTAATAGAAAGCAAAGTAAAACTGAGAAGGGACGTATCCTAATAAAAGGGTTTGGCAGAAAATTGCCAAATAGTTTTTTTTTGTTTAAAATCTCGGGCTAAAAGCTAATAATTGGCATTATCCTCTTCTCTCAGATAAGGCTGTACAAGCCAGTCTCTCGCAAAAAGCCAAAAAGCTTGCAGAGAGAAGATTCGTCATTACTAAGAATCTCCGCAAGGGAGCTAGCAAGGTCATGCCTTCGACGGCTCTCTCTTATCTTAACACAGTGTAAGAGAACATGCTCCACGGTAAGATCTATTTTGCAGTATTCGCATATAGGGGGTGGGTCCCCGTGGAGGAGATAACCGTGGGAGAAATGGCAGAGACCGATTCGGAGGCGTGTTAAAATGATCTCCTCTCGCCGAGCATCACGAGATGAGGAAGACCAAGGATTTATGGAATCCTTGATTCTCGTGAGCTTATAATCAGAGTTATGCCACTCTGTTTGCCATTCACTGCGGATAGAGCGTTTTATAAATAGCTTAGTGTCTTCCGTGGGGACTGTGAAGATGTCTAATCCTCTTTTCTTCAGAGCGGACTTTGCTGCCTGGTCAGCTATTTCATTTCCTCTTATTCCCACGTGTCCAGGGACCCAACAAAAGACTAAAATATAGTGGCGGACTAAGAGATGGTGGATTTGCAGTTGGATGGTCATTGTCAGTGGGTCACAAGACGAGGAGGAGGAGATGGATTCAAGAGAGCTTTTTGAATCACTGCAGATCACTACTTTCTTTAGTGACATCGATCCAGCATATTTAAGTGCCTCCAAGAGCGCATACTTCTCTGCGGTATAGACGCTGCACGAAGAGTCTAGTCGAAAACCTTGCGTGGATCTACTGCAGTAGTAGGCACATCCGACTTTGCCGTTTTGGGAGGAGCCATCGGTGTAAATAAAGAAATGGCCAGGATACGTAGATTTTATCGCCTCAAATTCCGATAAGAATGTACTGGGGGGAGTTAAGGATTTAGGAAGGTTAGACAGTCTAAGATCTATTATCGGCCGGTGTAGTTTCCAAGGGGAAACAAGGTTTCGGGGGGTTTCACAGGGTTGGGTAGTTTTATATGAAGCTTCTTTAAGAGCATACGGAGACGGACACCCAGGGGATGGGGTAATGACGGTCTAAGCGCATATGAAGTCAGGTGGGTTGGATGGAGGACTGCTTGACGCAAGGGAGTATCAACATTGGATAATTTCGCGCCATAGGAGGCAATCAGAATATCCCGCCTTCGGCTCAGGGATGGTTCTCCAGCTTCGGCCAAGACGCATTCGATGCGACTCGTGCGGTAGGCGCCTGTACTAATCCTTATGCCAGCGTTGTGTATGGTATTTAATGGCCGGAGGGTTGATGGAGACGCTGACCCATACACTATGCATCCGTAATCCAAGATAGGGCGAATGAGAGTTCTATACAAACGCAGAAGACAAACACGGTCTGCGCCCCAAGAGCTACCAGTAAGAGTGCGAAGGAGATTCATAGGTGATAAACATCGGCCCTGTAGTTTACGGATGTGTTTTCGCCAGATTAGGCTCTTGTCGAATGTGAGTCCAAGGAAGGTTGCGGATTCAACGAATGGAAGCTGCTGTCCTCCAAGAAAAAGGTCGGAGTGATTATGGAGGTGACGGATTCTGCAAAAGTGCATGCAAGTGGTTTTTGAGGTAGAGAACTTGAATCCTGTTTCTTCGCTCCATTCCTGCAGTTTGTTGAGAACAAGTTGTAGTTGCCTCTCAATAACGTGCACGCTCTTGGAGGAGCAAAAAATTGCAAAATCGTCAACGAACAGTGATGCTTTCACAGGCTCCCGGATAACTGATGCAATACTATTGATAGCAATGGCAAACAGAGTGACGCTCAAAATTGATCCCTGGGGAACACCGTTTTCTAACTGGTGACTAGAGGATAACACGTCGCCAAGGCGGATGCGGAAAGATCTTGATGAAAGAAAACCTACTAGAAACAAAGGGAGCCGTCCCCTAAGGCCCCAAGTATGCAAGGTGCGAAGAATACCGTACCTCTAGGTGGTGTCATACGCTTTCTCTATATCGAAGAAAATTGCTACCAGGTGCTGACGTAGCACGAAAGAAGTGGAAATCTGCGTAGCGAGGGTGAATAAGTGGTCCATGGTTGACCTGTGCTTCCTGAAGCCACATTGGAGAGGTGTAAATAGGTTCTTTTGTTCCAGGAGCCAGACCAGACGTGTATTTACCATTCGCTCTAAAAGCTTGCACACACAGCTTGTGAGCGAGATTGGGCGGTAACTTGAGGGGGTTGTTCTGTCCTTTCCTTCTTTAGGGATTGGGAGAACGATGGCTTCACGCCAAATCCTTGGTATAGCATGTTCAACCCAAATATTCTTGAAAATGCCGAGGAGAAACGAACGAGCGTTTTCAGGTAAGTGTTTCAACATTTGGTTATGTATCTGGTCTGGTCCTGGAGCAGAATCTTTCGCACAAGCGAGGGCACAGGAGAGTTCGTCCATGGAGCAAAAGGCATTGTAATCTTCCTCCACGCGACTCGAGAAGTCTAATTTACAGTTTTCCATTTTTCTTTTCGTGTTTTGAAAGCCAAAAGAATAGTGTACGGAGCTGGAGATTTGTTCGTAATGAGAGGCCATTTCTTCAGCAATTTCTTGTGGAGAGGTTAGGAGATTGCCATTTACCATAAGCCCTGAAATAGACGGCGAAGGGAGTCTTCTACCGATCTGTCGGAACTTTCTCCACACAAGTTTAGGGGATGAACGGCAAGAGAGTGACGAGATGTAGGCTCCCCAGGACGCAGCCTTACTTTCCCTTATCTTAATCTAGCTCTGGCTCGGGATCTTTTATAGTTTATTAGGTTTTACATGGTTGGGAACCTACTAAGTTTTGCCAATGCCCTCTTCCGATCCCGGACCGCGATGGCACAATCATCGTTCCACCATGGCACAGGGGGGTGTCGTGCATGGCCCGACGACTTCGGGATGGCAAATGAGGCCGCATGAAGGACGGCGTTATTAAAATGGGCAACCATAGCATCGATGTCGTTTGGGCAGTTTTCCGATATTCGTAATTCTTTCTTGAATGTTTCCCACTCAGCTCGGTGGATTAGCCACCGAGGGGGGCGAGCAACGTTCAGATCGGGAATATCGAGGTTGACCCGAATGGGAAAATGGTCACTGCCATGCAGGTCGCCAAGGACAGTCCACTCGAAGATTGTAGAAACGGAGGGACTACAGAGAGCTAGGTCCACGGACGAGAATGTGTTAAAAGCTACGGAAAAGTGTGCTTTCACCAGAATTTAGGAGAATTAAGTTTTGGTTATCTATGATATTTTCAAGTAACCTGCCTCTCGTGCACGACCTTGTGCCACCCCAGGCAGGGTTGTGGGCGTTGAAGTCCCCCACAATGAGATGTTGACCCACGGTGTCAGCGAAACTTCGGGCCAAGTCCACGGGGTTTCGCGTCTGGTAACGGCGTCGTGCCTCCGGAAAGGAAACTTTCTCAGAGACCCTGATCTTCTGGATCTCTCTTTCTCTTAAGAAAATGGGGCACTGGTTGGAATTAGATGGATGTTTTCCACAACAGTTAACGCACTTTGCCTCGGCGGAGCAGTTTGAGTCATTACAAACCTCCCTTCCACAGTGCACGCAGACTGCGGCGCTCATGCAGCGAGGTTGCGTATGGCCAAACCTCTGGCATTTAAAGCAGCGCAGAGGGTTTGGAACATACTGCCTGACACGGAGATTGTAGAAGCTACACGATATATTCTCTGGTAGAGATGGACGGTCGAAAGTCAGTATTAGAGTTGAGGTAGGAGTGAGTACCCCATTTACTCTCCGCTGAATCCTATAAATCTCTGACACACCATATGGCTCGGAGAAGGCTTTCAAATTTTCTTCCGATTCGGTAGAGAAGTCTTCGTGGTTTACCACACCCTTGCAGAGGTTTAAGGTCGGGTGGGCGGACACATGCACCTGGAGGCCGGCTATTTCTTTGAGGTCAAGGATCTTGCTGATCTGTTCGTCCGAGCGACATTCGAAAAGAATTGAGCCATTTCTCTGACGGACCACCGACTGAAATATACCAAACTTTTCAATTTCCCTGGCAAGTTTTATAGGGCTGACACTCTTCATAGTTTCATTTTCTCTTTTACTTGACATGACGAGAAAGCGGGGCTTAGTAGGTCTGTCTGACTCATTACAAAAAAAAAACTCAAGATTTACTGTTTCACCAACAAATCTCATCTTCCTTATGGAAGAGGGCGGGGGGGTAGGTTTTTTATCCATTAAGAGGATATCAGATTCATCCCCGTGGTCCCCACCCACCACGGAGCCCAACAAAGGGGACACTCCATCGGAGTACCAGGGTTGCCACGGGGATATAGTGGGGGGTTACCACAGCGCTGCACCACCGTGGATCCCCCCGCTCACCCTGGAGTTCAGTACAAGACCTAGTCGAAGCCGGTTGATCGGGAGTGGGTTAGCTTCCGACCGCCCGTCTAGAAGAGTCCGTAGCCAAAGCAAGAGTATTGAGACCTACAAGGAATGTTCCCCAAAATACGTAAGAGCACGTATCCCTGGATGCCAAGAAAAAAGGAGCACGAGGAGAGTAATTGGGAAACAGACAGGCCCCTCAACCGCCAGGACGTACATTCCCTCCGACACGGGTCGCCATGCACGGCAAACACATGGGTGGGCATTCAGCATACAGAGGGGGCCAGTGAAATAGAAGAGGGAGAAGAAAAGAGACAGGATGGTATAGAAGAATGAGAATGTATAATGGGGAGAAGAAAAGCGACTTGTGAAGGAAAGGAATACTTGAGAGCCCTCTCTGTATCCCCCCGTCAGGACGTGGACCAACCCACCTCGACGGGGGTAAGAACGTGGGGATTTGTTGATAAACGTGAACAGCCAAGACACTCTTGGATATTCGGAGATTGTAAGATGTCTTCTTACCTTTGACATGCATGGAACCGCTTATAATTTCTCTCTCGCGGAATTCATTTTGATATTCTCCTATGAAATGAAATTCAACACGAGGTGTAACAGTTCTTACAAAACTATATTTTAGTGACGATATCGAAACTCACTAAACCTAATCTTGAACAGCTCGCGCTGATCTGATATTTCGAGGAATCATCCGCTGACACTCCAGCTCATCCGGCTTGCGGAAGAAAATACTTATTTTTTATTTTTATTTATTTTACATCAAAACCAGTTAAAAACTGTGTGACGTGCTATGGGGAGAAGTGAATTCTGTTCACGTTTTTAAAACTTTGTGATCCTATTCCTAAGCCATAATTTGAATAACTATATTTCCCACCGAATTCTAGAAGACGTGCACAGATAATGAAGTTACATTTATGTCCAGAAGCAAAACAAGGGCCCATCTCAGCATTTACTCTAAGGATCAGGAAAACTAGACGAAAAACCTGATCGAGATGGGGGCCACTGACCTACAGGCTGCGGTACAAAACTTGTTACAGGCTGTTTAGAATTATACAGTCCAAATGTAATTATACAGTCCATTTCATGAAGCGATGCTGCTTTCAGAAACGCTCATCTGTTGTAGAACCTGCAAAAAAAGTCATTCGTTTGTTTAAAAGTACTATACCAAAGGGGTCTCCGTTTACCGAGCGAATTCAATCTACAAATGAGCCATCGCCTGCCTAGGGGCCTAAAATAACGACGACAGTTCTCGCTCAAATTCTCCAATCACTGGTTCCGGTAGATCTTAAGCTGTCACTGGCCACTGCCATTTTTCAATAGACATTTGTTTAATAATACTCTCAAACTGTACGGGACACGCTCTTTGCACTTTTCCTTTTTAGCTTCTATTTCCCTTTTAATTTTAACTGGTGCGTATAAAACTACCGTCACAGCGATCGTAATCTGCGCAGATGATTGTCGGAGAGTTACCTCTGGATCTATAAGAGCAACTTGTAGGTATAAAATTCGAAAGGGTGAGGTTACTTTCTTTCCTGACAGTGGAAATTGCACTCCATTCGTGAGAACAAATACAGAACGTTATTTATTAAAGCGATAGAGGTGTGGCAGATCAGATGCAGATATGGAAAAGGGAGACAAGTGATACAGGTAGAGAAATATAAGCTTTTCTACTTAATGTGCAAGCAAAAACCGAATAACGTTTCCGGCCATCAAGAGACATGTCCCACATTATTAGTGAACATGGTCCATTTAGAGCACAATTATTTAAAATGCAACATGTCGGAAAGTAGATCATAATGTTAAAACTACAGTTTTTTAATATTATAATTGGTAAATTAAGAAGATGGCTACTCAAGCATTTTGTTATTAATTATTCGTACTATATTGCTTAATATTTATAAGAACAAATGAATATGAATCGATTTTCTAAAATTTCTTTTTTAATTAATGATATGTAATGAATTGTAACAGCGTATTGTGAGCGACGTAGGCATGCAGGTTAGAGCAACGCTCATGGACTTGAGTCTACTTCAAGGTTTGTTTCGATAAGTGAATCCGGTAGTACCTTCAGTGGATTTAACCTTGGCTTGGCGAAGTTCTTAATTTGTTATTCTCTAGAACATTATGGTTGTTATGAATTGTTACATTGAAATCAAGTTAAATCGTTTAATTGTGAATAAAATACGTCATTGAGGTAAGTCATAAAAGAAAGGTAAACTGGCAACAATAGGCCAGACTAATTGGAGGGTTTATATAAGAGACTTTTTTAAATTTCTATTTCACATAGTGGATGGATTTACGAAGTTATTAAATTTAACTATGCATTTGTAGTTTCAGGCATAGAATCTAACTTAATCCAGCTAACAGCTACCACTGAATTATTTGATAATAGGACATCTCTATTGGTTTATTCTAAATCAATGAAAATTATTAGG